>JAAXOA010001121.1:0-17352 GCA_036561885.1 Salina celebensis
ATTTGTTGGTTTGATTTCCTTCATGGAGATAAAATTCCCTTGTTTATAAACAAGCTCATGTTGTACTTATCACTAGATGCGATTAAACCAGCACAGGGACCTAACAAGGGCAACCTTTTTTTTACATCTTCTTGGTTCTGATCAGCCCATAAGAGATACATCATTTTGGATAAAGTTATGCGTCACTTGAGTGTCTTAGCCGAAAACGGAATGATAAAGTCAGAAGACAAGTGATGTTTCTGCAAAAACAATAAACAGATTACACCGAAACAGTGGAATTTAATTCTTGCGAAGTATTTGGTGAATGGATAGCATAGACAGACAGGACCATATGCCTCCAGATGGATCACACCAGGGCAAAAATTTACGCTAATTATGATACTCAGGCCCGCCGGACCAAACGCATGGGCCCATGCCAACTTTCGTTTGGGAGGCCCCCTTAACATCAAGTTCGAATCCACATCCATCACATCCATCCATCGTTTCATGTGTTGTATAGTCAACAGAGAGTCGGGTCGTTATTTTAGCGTTCAAAGTAGGAAACCATCCTTTTAAAACATTTCTCGAAGCCCACAATCTACACTCTTTCAGTGTTTCAAATAAGTCAGTGATTGTGTAATCACGAAACCGTTTAAAAGCCACGTAAACCGTTTAAAAGCCACGTAAAACAATTCATTGACACTGAGTTTACCCGTGATATTAACAGACCATGCTGTGCTGTTGCAAACGGTTTATGATGGAAATCCAAGGGATGGATGGATTCCCAAGCGGCAGTCAGAGTAGATATTTTGTCCCCTGTTCATAACCATTCATATGTGAAGGTTTATTAGTAGGAATTATATCATCTGACTTATGTCATTGGACGATGAAAATTTTAATTCGATGGCAACTGCGTCAATTGTTCCAAAAAATTGAGAAATGTGGTTTACATGTTAATGGAGCTTGTTCATCTCTCTTTCAAAAAAGTCAATAGCCTGCGGGGCCCCCTGCAGGCCGGAGGCCCCTGCAATTTTGCACCCTGGAGCACCCAGTCCGGCGGGCCTGTTTCTAGGTAGATCGTCCTGTTGCCGCTTCCCTCACAATACATACCCTACTACTAGGGTATTCCGTGGCCACTTCCACCAAGGTCTCCCAGGGAAAGGGTTGTGGTCCGTGGATGCTGCTCATGTGCTGACTGTTAACAATCGTATTTAAAATGCATGGGAAATGGTTGCTAAGTCCCTATTTAAACTTGTTCATAAAAAGTTTTATTTCGACGACCGTAACATGACGACGGATTGTGGAAGTAGATCCTCCTATTGCCGCTTTCCACAGAGTACCCTACTAGTAGGGAATTCTGTGGCCACTTCCTCCAAGGTCTCCCAGGGCAAGGGTTGGGGTCCTCGGAAGCTGTTAATATGCCGACTGTTAACAAACAACAACCATGGCAGTGTTGACCTCTCAATGCTCGGGAGTGCAGGTTTCAAAATCTACATGAAACTTACATTGAGTGCATTAAGCAAAATAACAGGGAAATTACTAATTAAGTGAAAGTCAAGCCGTCAACTTGATCGTGGTCAACTCTCCTAATGCAGCCTGGGAAGAAGCGTTGTGGTCAGCCAGCAGACAAAGATAAAACAGCTCACTGAGCTCACAGCTGACATCAAAGGTCTCCTAAAAGCTGCACATGCGTTTGCCAACAGCAGACCGTAGCCCTCGTGTTCTGTGTAGGTTGCTCAGTGAGAAATGATTGTTTAACATTATCTTGAACGAAATTAAATTATTGTGAGTGTCCATTATGCATAGGGAAGCGTTAGCACGAAGCCTTTACTTCTCGCACAGTTTAGCGACGAAGCCAATCGGCGGTTTGGGCTTGTCTTTAGCTGGGAAGTCAACAAGGAGCAGCGCTTCTCTGACAAGATGTTATCATCGATCATTGGAAAGGAACATTTACGCTGGAACAACACCGTCAGGAGTTAAATCCGTGGACGCTTCAATATCTATTCCACAGGAGGAGACTGTCAACGGGAAAGTGAAACAGGTGAAGGTTTTCAACATCAAAGCGAAAGATATCTTAAATGTCCCTGATGAGCCGGTCGTCAAAGGGAGTTTCAGTAAGACAAAAGACGCCGAAGACAGTTCCATTGCTACAAGGTCGCTCTTGGAATCGCGGATTTACGCAGCACGGACTACTGAAGATCTGTTGAAGCTTTCTATTGACCAAGACTTGACATTGAAGCTGGCATGTTTGATTATCTGCCGACTGGGGAATATTACTCAAGCACGAAATGGTCAGAAGGGAATTGACTTGATCAGAAATGATAAGCGGTTCATTCGCGTCTTCAATTTAATCCAGCGCGGCAACCACTCTCAGTTTCCACATACTTTGTTGCTGGCTTTAAATGTGAGTTGAACTATATAATCGTACTTAAATGATGCTTGATGACGTATTAAGTTGTTTTCCATCATTTTAATTACAGGGACTTCAGAAACTCGGAATGGAAGGATCTCCAGAGGTTTCTCGGTTGCTGGAGCGAGAACTTAGCTGGTCTATGCGCCGATGTCCACTCAAGTTTCTGGCGAGGTCTGTGAGAATCTTAAATGACAATAGTGGTCGTGGTGAGCAACAAAATGGAGAAGTTCTTCAGTCAGCAATCCAAGTTTTACATCGACGATGGATTGAAGCAATCACTGGGAGTGATTTTATCTCGTTGTTTCAAGTTATGGATATTCTTGACGACGAGAGAAAGCTTAAGCTTGAAGAACGCGCAGCGGATGTTGCTCATCAATTCTCTCCTTCAGAAACATTGAAGGTACATCTCTTTAAAAAGAAGTATAGTCCCAGCAATGAAAGTTTAATTCTGTAGAAACTAAATATTTCATTTGCCTTCTCTAGATTTTTATCATTTTGAGCTCAAAGAAACGACGACCAACGCCATTGCTTCGATCACTGTCGTTCCACTTCTGTAAAGCTGAGCACAAACTGAACGCCAAGGAAGCTATTGAGCTCATTTATGCTCTCAACGAACTCACTTTTGCTGATCCCGTAAGATTACCTCATTAATGTTCCAAACTACAAAAGTTTATCTATAAAGTTGTCCTTTTTTGAAACATTCTGTTTAGATTCTTATGAACAAATTATGCACGGAATTAGCGGAGGAGATACCTCAAGTCACCAACACGGCTTTAATAAGTTCATTGATGACTAGTCTAGGCCAGATGCGTTACAAAAACAAAGGTATGCAATTAAATTCATCCCGTAGATTGAGACCTATCTTATATGTCTAAGTAACTGAGTGCCCTTTCATAGATATTCTATTGGCAGTGGACGAGTGGATAGTCAAAAACCTTGATAAAATGCGGGTTTTCGATTATGCCTCTTGGCTTCAAGCAGCTGCCACTTTAAACTACACCTCACCCAATTTGTCCACATTTTGCGGCAAGGCTAAACAAGTTCTCACTCAAAGTTCTTCCACGTCCCCTGTGGAATGGGTGAATATCGTTCATTCACTTGTTCTTCTCAATGAATGCAACTGTGAGATGATGGCATCCGTGCTGAAACCTTCGTTTGTAGACAACATAGGTATTTAAGCTAATTATTTATACTATTTTTTTTATCAGTTTTAATCGATGAAATGTTTTTGCTGTTATTGTGGTTACAGAGAAGCTAGGTTTAAAGTCTGGCAAGCAGAAACTGAAACTGTTAAACATTAACTACGTTGCCAGTCACTGGATGAAACACCAGTACAAAGGTGATTTTCTCGATGCATCCAAAGTGAAGGACTGGACGACAGCTTTTGTAAGTAGTTCGGACGAAAAGTTGTCCAAGTTGGTCCTGGACAGCTTGGCAACCTTTCTCTCACCGTCGAAATACCTGAACATGAACTGTCAGCTTGAAAGTGGAGTGTTTATTGGTAAACATTATTTGCTTTAATATTTTGAAACAATAACTGTAATTTGAAATCATGGTAATGTTAAATTTGAAATTCTAGATGCAATCTGTTACTACGATAAGAAACTCAGTCCAATTACTTTGGAGGCTGTGAGATCCAAAAAGTCCGACGAGATGATTAAAATCGCTATTGTTGTGGAAGGATATGGTGCCATGTGTTTAGGACTCAAACAACCTACCGGAACTAGTGCTTTATCTAAGAAAATTTTAGATTCTGAAAATATCCCTGTAGTTACCGTACCCTATACAGAGTTTGGTTATAGTGAGAAACTAGTTAAGCGTGTGCAGTATTTAGAACAAAATATCAAAGCAACGTGTTCCAATAATGCATCGTAGAACATGAGAAAGTCTGAATAGAGCATTTTGTACAGTAGTCATGTCTATTTATTGAGAAAAGCGTTGTTCACAGAGGAAAGTTGTTTTCATTCTACGTTTTTAATAAAAAAATATTTTAAAATGCGTATTTTCGCATCTTCAGTACTTTTTTCATATGAAAATTTATTGGGGAAAAGGAGCATTCTACAATTTGTAAATCCAAACTCTATCGATACCTTCTCCTATTATATGACTAGGTACTGCATCTGGTAAACTAAATCTACATGCAGCTATTACACTACCCGGTTCCATTTCTGTCCTGCATTTGGTTTGAATTTCTTCCATCTAGAAGAAAAAGAGAAACTAAATGTTACATTTAAGTTGGTGCCTGCCAATACTTACAATTAGCTTGTTTCACTTCTGACCATTGAGTCTACACCAAAGATGACTACGTTATCATAATCCTTTAAAGTAGTTTTGAATATGTCCCGTTTATGGAAGGTAGCTAATGCGGAAACTCCACTTCGAAGAGCGCTGGCTTTGGAAAACAACACCAGCCATGGGTTGAGCTCCACCCCGGTTGCACTGAATCCCCGTTTTGCTGCCTCTATAACCTGAAATTCCGTAAGAATGTTTCCTTAAGTTCACAAACTTATAGAGGTTTAACAGGCAACAGCTTACTATTCTCCCATCGCCACTTCCAAGGTCGACAAGTGTTCCAGTACGTCCCTTCAACCCAATAAATATATTTTCAACTTGTTGTGTCGTTGCAGGTACGTACGGAAGACATACACGGCGCAATGCTGGTGACACAAAGGGCGCACATATCGCACTCAAAAGTACTGCAGCTCCGCCTGTAATTAAATTAACTAATTAGGGTTCTGTGTAGCTTCATTACAAGTCTAATTAGCCGGCTTACCTGCTACTCCTGCAACAACCAGTCCAAGGTTTCTGTTATTCTTTAAATTTGGTGATGGCGGTGTATTAAAGTCAATAGTGCAGTCTTTGCAAGCCATGCTGATGCTAGTAAATGAACACTTAAATGACAACAGATATTGCTGTGTTTAAACCGATACTTTGCTGCTTTCTAACTTTTAACTGGGTCTTTCTGCATTCTGCTGCCGCAACAGAGCATCACAGTGTCTCATCTGTTTCCGTCTTGGTCTTGCTAGGTTGCAGTAGCAAAAGCCAAATGTTTGCAAACACGTGCACATGGCAATCTTGAATCTTTCATGATCATGATCAATATGATCATCCTTAGAACTTGAATCTAAAATTGTATGCAATCATGCCGACATGTATGTTTGATTGAATGAATTAAATCTTGAGGTTATATTGTGCTCAAGCAAATGTATTTTTATTAATGATGAACAGTCTTTGTTTATATTTTTGTAGCTATCTTGGAACTCAATTTTGACTGGTCTACGCTCTACGTAAACGATTCATTTTACTCTATACTACCAAATTGTACAGGTACTTTAAAATAATTTTTAGTGGCTCGACGGGGTTGCGAAAAACGCTAAAACAAATAATAAAAACCATTTAAATTAAAAGGTTATGTTCGAACAGGGAAGCTCAGAAGGATCAACAACAATGCATCATATTTTTTTCTAACATGTTCGGTTTATTTAAGCTTACAAATTCTCTTGCTAACGCCTGACAAGTTCAATTTGGATTTGGAACGCGAAAAATAAACTAAAGTAAAGTAGATGGGTTGAATTTTGTAGCAAATTTGGAACTGAACAAGATCAATTTTTACCCATTTTCTAGCACACATCCACGCTTTACTTTAGACACCATTTTATGCAGATTAACGTTAAATATTCATTTGTAGTGGTTTATCTTCAAACAGACGCGCACACGGGTTTTCCATTACATTTTAAAACACTAGTGATGAAAGTACCGTCTTTAGTTACTATTGCAATTTTCTCCTTTCTAACGGATACCATCAGATTCATTCTTTCACGCGAATCAATGTCAGGAATACATTTAACGTAATTAAATAATAAATAAATAAAAATTGCGAATATCGTCGTACTTCCAGGGTTGTTTGTTCTTTATACTGATTAATTTATCATTCATTCGGATATCTTATTGAAACGCGTCTTTAATATTTTGAAATTGACGAATGGCCAGGTCCACAGGGAGATCAAAATTTACCCGAGATAATTTGTCAAGAGAGCGGAGAGCATCTTCGAAACCTTTCGAAATAACACAAAGAGAACAGTTTGACTGTTGAATAGACACTGGCAAACTGAAGCAATCAATTATTAACATGTGAAATATTTACCAGTCTGCGCAGTATAACTCCATGGCTGATAATAATGTTCAATTAGGCCCTGACAGCGTACGATGAGTCTCAACCAAACAACAAGTTTTCGGCAACTTGAACAAATTATGGAGACATTTGTTAAGATTATATGTTTGACAACAAAAACTTCAATTCATGCCAATTCAATAAACTTACTTTAAAGCTGCACATACAAAAGCCTTGAAGTGGGATTCAGGACTTCGTTTATATCGNTTCAATTCATGCCAATTCAATAAACTTACTTTAAAGCTGCACATACAAAAGCCTTGAAGTGGGATTCAGGACTTCGTTTATATCGGGTATGACTACAAAGGATGTTGTCGACGGTGCTCAGAAGTAACTGAAAGTTATTATCAGAATATTAAGTTTGTTTTAGAGTGAAAGTAAACTGAGTAAAAGCGCAAATTTGTTTCAAGTCCTTACTTGTTTATTTGTTATCGCAGAAGAGCCAACTATTTCCAACCCAAAACTTTGGGATAAGCGACGAGCTGGTGTGGCATTGTACTTTTCGCCGTTTTTAATTTCGTAATATTTAAGTATCAAGTCCCAGGCAGAGAGAAAGCCACTCCCGGCCGAGCTTCTTGAGGGAAAGCAACTCACGAAAGGAACTAGGCTTTGACTTTGTCCAACCTATTAAATCATGATTAGAACGATTAAAAATTTTTGATCAAAATTGAAATTGGTTGCTGGTCAGAGGAAAAATGAAAGCTTACATGCATGAGTCCGTGTTCAAGGAGATTGGCTAGTGCAGCAGCCAGATCTTTTCTGACAGACGCAGTTAAAGCTTGATTACACAAAATGGAAGAGAGAGTCTTCGCAGTCTGAAGTGTAGTCACTGTCAGCAGGAGTATCTGACTGAACAGCCAGACCATAGACACGCGTTATCGCAATCTCAAGGGCAGCCCTCAAATCACTGGTTTCAAATCAAACAATTTCAGTTAGATTTAGCATGAGAGTCCTGGATCCTTGACTACCATGAATGTTCTCTTCTTACCCGAAGTGGTTTCCTTTGGCACTCTTTTTCAGAGCATTCATATGGAAGTGGTTAGAAGAGCAGCCGAACTGGGCCACGGCAAACATTTGGATTAGTGTGAGGGCCTTTTTCATCATCTGGATTGTTTTGGCACGCAACTGTGCAAAAATATTAGGAATGTTTGCTGAATCATATTGTTAACACGCGTGATTTAATTAATTAGCATTGGCTACTTGGAGAATTCATCTAAAAAAAATGGACTAACCTCTTCTTCGTGTCCAAAATCGGAATGGGTGAAGTGTTTTGCATCTTTTGATTTCGAGCATGCACACTTCTTCACGTCAGAACTAGTTTCACCGTGCAAGTACTGAATGAACCGTTCTAAATCGGTAATTTGAGTTTTCAGTTGATCCACAAGTTGCTCCTTCATTTTTAATGGGCTTACAATCTATTTATCGACAAGATAACATGATTATTCAATGATATTAATATGCACTAGTTAAATTTTCTATAATGTTGCACTTTAGATGTAGTTTAAGAGATGGATCCACGTACCTCGCTTATTGCTAGATCCACTTGCGTCCTCAAGTCCTGATCGCTTAACTTCTCTAGCTCGTCGACGTTCAGATTCAGTCGTGTCTTTAATTGTTCTAAATATTGTTTAAAAAAGAGCGACACACATTAGTAATTGCTTAGTTTAAATCGTACCTGACCTTGTGAGAGAGAAAGACCCACCAACGACAATTTTATGCCTTTCTAAAAGCACACTTTGTGGTAGACCAGCATCCCCCGTCTGATACGCGTACGACTCCAGCTCCTCCAATTGTCCCTTTAGTTGTGTTATCAGAATCCTTCTGTTTTTCTCTTTGAACCCGCATTTTCTCTTTGATATCGTCCACCTTGCAGTTGCCCTCGCCAGACCCTAATCGTTCAGTAACAGCCGACGGAATCCCACGAAATGTAAACTCTTCTAGATCCTTCAGTAGATTTTCCTTTTCCTCCTCTGGGGCCACAACGATTTGTTGCACTCTAAATTGAACCTGTGCAAAGTGGGTAGTCAAGGCGAGCAGAGCCGAGGTTAACTGCTCCTGGTCGTCCTTCATTTTCTTCAAATCTTCTGGATCCAATTCCCTAGAGGAACAAATACAACGTTTCACATTGCCCCCAAAAATACGTCTTACTTGTTCCAATTAACTTCTCTTTTGCTTACTTTTCCTCTGAAGATCCTGCATTTGAATACTCTTTATCTGTGTCATTGGCCCCAAGTGGTGCCCATCTTTCAGGGCGTCCTTTCAGCCCCTCCTCCCACTCCGCCCATTCCTCCTCATCCTCAACGTCCCCTTCCCCCTCCGCATCGTTCTCATCTGAAGTCTCTCTAAATTCATCCCTCTTGTCGTACGAGCACTCTACCCCACTTTCCATCCCTCACTACTACTTTATTACACGATTTCACGACTAATTTTACACTTGACTTAACTTAATTCCATCAAAATCTTTTGCTAAATATTGTAATAAATCCACAAGTGTTTTGTTTCTGAATACATTCATGGAAGCACAAAACTATTACAAAAATGACATCACTTCCTTTCCTCTCGTCCGCTAATTGTGAAGAAGACTGAACTAAACTAAAGCTATTAGCAGAGGGGCCCGTCTAAAAGAAAGGCAGCTGACGAAGGTTTATCAATGGACGTCATAGGAAGAGAAATTTGATACATCACGCAGTTTACACTCGCATTACCTATTTTCTCTACAAAACCACGATTTCCTTTTCCTCTGCCTAGGTTGGTCCAGTGAAAGTATACATTTTTACTAGTTGAGCTGCATATGGCGTACATTATTTGAATGAAACGGATATAGTTACTTGAGAAATCTTTCACTGTACTATAAAAACTAGAAGTGCCATGTTAAAAAATAAAGCTGTTTTCTCCGTATTCTCGTCCATGTTTGTCTCCGAGCGTTCTGTAGATAGAGAAAGCTGTGAAGTGCGAAGGCTTTTTCTCTCGTGGATATAAAAAAGTGTGTGGGCAGACGAAACCTTATACGTTCAAGAGAAAATAAGTTTCACACTGGAATTGACTTTCTCCGAGAAAAGTTTACTTATTTTTATTGGGTGGATGCGTATGAGGTGTCCCGTTACAGCTAAATTTAGGATGAACTTCAGACCAGACTCAATTGAGTTATATTGTTAAAATGTTCCCATGTTGTATACTTGCTAAGAGGTTTTAAACAATTTTCTTTTGTATTGGAAAAAGTAACAAAACTTGTTTCGTTTTGCTCTTACTTTGCATGATATACATACTTGTTATAGTTTAGTAAGGTTTGTCATATTTTGTAAATGTTATTCTGCAGGAAAATCATCTTTATGCATGGAATATTTTTTATGGTTGTGAAGGGGCTGTAAAAAATCTGGCAGCATATGGCCAGAATGCATACTAATTATGTATATGATAAAGAATCTTTCTTCTAATACAGTATTACAGCAATAAATAAAACTCTGAATGCAATTCTATAGGAGAACAGCTAGAAGTTTGTCTGACACACTCGTAATAAATCAAATCGACGTCATCGTGAAATTCATCCGGTATCACGCTACAGCCACAAGCATCGCCACCACTACTGCCACTGCCACATCCTCTGAAAAAAGAAACGATCGATAGCTTGGAACCTAGTTTTTTTTTCATAAGGCTTCTCTCGTCTAACTGGATATGAAATTTAAGTAGAACCCGTGATGAAATATTCTGGTGAGCTTGAGGAAATGTTGCAAAATGTAATAGACCTGTCCGTTTCACACTCTTATCACAAGGCAACAGCTTCCTGTGGAGAAACATGCTTTGGCTGGGTAATTGTAAATGACGTTTAAAATTATAACAAAAGGACAGAGGGTATTTAAAATTGATTTTTTTCTTTCATTTTACATATATATTTCATTTTTAAACAACAGATATAAAGTTTTGTAAAGTATGAAACAATCACAGCATAAGTATTTTTTAAAGTATTTTCAGCATTAGATTTTGATTTTTAAGTATTATAAATAACATTTTCATATAAGATTTATACGAGGAACACAATGTTTTTCGGTACGAGTAATTTTTTAAGAATTATTGATTTTACGTAGTATTCTATAATGTTGGTTGAGCTTGAGCTTTAAGAATTTGAACGATCAGATTTAAGCCAGCTTTTCATTTAAAAGAAACTTAGATTTGGTTTCATAGTTGAATCTCATTAGTGTGCTAAAGTTTTGAAGAGGTTTGAGAGGCAGACATCCTCCTCTTTTAATATCTATTTTTCAACATCCATCGTTTAATCTCTATTTTTTAATCCCAAAATTATTCGATTCCCAATTATTCAACTGCTTTTGTCATATATCAGATTGCTCACCCATGGGATTGAATAATTTCGGGATTATAAGATAGATGTTAAAAACTGGATATTAAAAGATGGGTATAAAGCGTCAGTAAAACGTTTGAAATATTTTAGCTTTTTCATTTAAGCCTTGAGAAGTGAATTGATTCCACTTCTGAAGACTTTGATGAAATACATAATTTAAGGTCGCGTAAATTTTGGTGTCTATCAGTTTCAAGCATAGAGATTTTTGTATCAAAACCACAGTAAGGTAAGAAGATCCACGGAAAAGTATCTAAAGTTTAGCATAAAGTGTTTAACGCGGAGTATTAAGAATTACTTTGAAAGATCAAGGTAGCATGCATGTCTCTGACTGAAATGACTAAGTAGCTGCGATGCATATTGAAACGAGGCCAGTGGACGATTACATGTTAACAAGTTTCGATTTTGATGAAGCGGAATGGGTTCTTCCTGGAAATATTCCTTTGCTTTTCATGTAGCTTGTTACTTGTTCTGGAATCTCGGCGAGAACCTCTTGGGCTAGTTTGACTTGTGCAGTTTTATGGGTTGAACCATTTGGAGCTGTCCAAGCAGTTGATGGAGGATTCAATGGAGCTGATGGTGGCGCAGTTCCATATCCAGGTCCAACAGTGGAAGCCATCCAGGAGTAGGCATCACGATACGGCACAAATTGAACAATGTCTAAAACGAAGAAGAAGAAGAAAAAATGTTTTAATTGTTGCGCCAAATATTTATCGATATGTGTCATTTCTATTATTTCTCAAACCTCTTGCAGCGTATCGGCCGTTGTATGAAATTCGCACAGCATCTCCATCCAGTTCCTCCATAGCGCTGAAATCAGCACCTCCCACTGTAACATCATAGCAATGACTTTACATAATGTTTGATAATGGATTGTATAGTTTTATGGCACCGGAAATTAAATCTACTCACCGCCAACTATGATGATAGACAAGGGAAGCGTAGACGCGTTCACTATGGCCTAATACAAAAAACGTTCCATGTTAACATATTAAAAATAGCCACAACATACATTACATATTGCATAACTATTAGAGGATGTGACGGTAATGGGATTTCACCGTTGCTTTATAAAACGTGATAACTTTAGGTTGAATTTACGGCAGTGAACAAGTAAAAATTCATAAAAGTTGTTAATGAACTCACTTCTTTTGTGTTAGGCATATCAGTTATGATACCATCCGTGATAATGAGAAGAATGTAGTAGTGCTCTCCGTTATGGCTTTGTGCAGCCATTTGGGCAACATGAGTTAATAATTGGGCTGAAGCAGGTGGGCCCATACATCTACAGGTTTTATTTTAAAAAAAGATAATAAATAGGATCAAAAGCTTAGGTAAACATTGGCAATATGGAATTAAGTAGATAATCAACTGGACTGTGATGAGTCAAACACAGTAAACTGAGCAGGGTCAATTGTGTAAACTAACCTGAATCTGTCTAATACAGTTGCTGCAATTTCAATACAACAAAACAAAAAATCAGGAAACTAATAAAAGTATCTAATAAAAAGGATGTCAAAAATGACAGACTGCCGATAGACCATTAATTAAAATCATACCGATAGGCTTCCATCACTCCTGGTATTCCAAAACAGTAAGGAGATTGAGTTAAAGTAACATAAAAGTTGTGGGACACTGCGCCAAGAGGTGGTATCCTTGCTCCAAAGCCATAAACTGGAAACATTTTACTCGCATCATAGTCTTGAATAATTGTTCCAACTGATTGAACCGCTTGTTCGTATGGATTAGGATTGGTAGGACTGTCGGAGAAGAAGTGCAGTGACGATGGGTCACTAGGGTCGCCGTTGGATGCTGCAAAATCAGTTGTAAAACTTTGTACTACGACAACTTGTAATAAGAATAGAAAAATGAATAAAATCGCACGTACACGTAAAGTCAACAGCAAAACAGGAGTGAATTTGAGTCCCGTTTTGAATGTAGTCCAGAAAAGTGTAAATTGGCTTGATCTGGCATTGAAGTACTAACAAGGTCGAATAATAAACTGGAAACATTTTACTCGCATCATAGTCTTGAATAATTGTTCCTACTGATTGAACCGCTTGTTCGTATGGGTTAGGATTGGTAGGACTGTCGGAGAAGAAGTGCAGTGACGATGGGTCACTAGGGTCGCCGTTGGATGCTGCAAAATAAGAGTTATAAAACTTTGTACTACGACAACTTGTAATAAGAATACAAAAATGAATAAAATCGGTCGTACACGTAAAGTCAACAGCAAAACAGGAGTGAATTTGAGTCCCGTTTTGAATGTAGTCCAGAAAAGTGTAAATTGGCTTGATCTGGCATTGAAGTACTAACAAGGTCGAATTGCTTTCCTTTCCGTCCTTTTGCAGAAGTCGAATTCCCCCGGTGCCCAGTTCAGACAATTGATTCAGATTTGTATTGCACTGTCCTATGAAACGACTTGTTCCACTGAATTGGTTCTCATAACATTCAATCTTCAAGACTCGGTCTTTGTCGCCATTGCATAAACTTCGTACAGAGACAGTAACTGGTTGCCATGTTGGGTTCCGCCCAGTGAATTTCTCACTCCGATGGACAACTACACTTTTCCCCGCATCGTTTAACTTGGAAATTGTATAGATAATTGAAGGCCGGAAAATGCAGCATGTAGTGGATCCCATTTCATTGCCGCCAAACTTCAATGTGACTTCGTCTTTAAGTGAGGCAAGTTCTTCGGCAAGAAGAATGATAGAGCCGGCTTCAACTTCACGGTCCCCTTTACCATCAGCTGCATACGGATTTGGATTTAATGGCATTGACAACCCTTGTGATCCAGCAGCCACCACTGTCCCCAGGGTACATTCAAGAAATCCGAGAAAGTCGTGCTCACTAAGGACAGGAGATGCACTAATCGATATCGTACAGCTCAAAGCGTAGCGGCTGCTGCTCTTCAAATCGGTATTCCATCAAGACCTAAACATAAAACAGAGTCAACCTCATTAAAAATCTGAAAAAAACCTCTTGCGAAGCAACGGTTAGCAACAGCAAAGGTAAATAAAAAACTGACCTTCGTAGCGAAATCGGGATTCAACGTGTCTTTGATCGTTTCGGTACGGATAAGTTCAACAAAGTGGTTGGTCCCGCAGGGTTGGTGGTAAACGACACACATTGGGTCGGACTTGGACAAAATATCCTTATCCAGGAGATTCCTATTGGAAGCATACAAAAACACAGCTTTGAAAACCTGTATGTTATTTCAAAATTAAATATTTATACCTGCATGATACTGAAATCTCCACGGATGACGTAGGAGCCGCAGCAGTTCCAGGATTGAACACTCCAGTTGGGTCCATGTTTAATGACTGATTACTAAACTTGTCTCAATTTGATAAACGTCACTGGGAGCTCGACGATCCAATTCAAGATTACTTTTTCTAGTGTTCTCTCATCTGATAACAATTTTCATGAAAAAAAAAATAAACAGAGATGCGACGAGTATCGTTGACGACATACCCCATTCGGAGAAACCATCGAAAATATTGAAGTAATTCTTATTCAGGGTTTGTTTGTGTATGAAATTCCCTTTAACAAAGGAATTTTCACAAAGCTATCAAGCCCAAACAGTCGTTTTCTCCGTGTATAGGTTCTCACTAAACCCCATATTGACAAATCAAATGTCCCATGTACGCGTGTTATCCACCTGGAATATCTCAATGCATTGAGCTATTCCAGTCCAGCCCACCTTTTAGCTTCCTTGTCTTGATTCCTAATTCAGAAAATAAATTGGCCGACACACAAATCCCTTCGTGTAGTTTCATTCTGTTCATCGCAGCACAAACATCCGCTTTCACTAGCTTTATTTCCCAAGTCAAACCGTTTTTTGCAACTTTCTCCCCTGACAAATGCTAAAGTTATGGTCGCTTTGTACACAAATTGAGCTGTACGAACACAAGACACTCGACAGACTCTGATAAGATGATGGATTACAACTTTAGGAAACTACTAAAAAGGTGATGTCATAAAATTGAGCTGTAACGACGGCAGAGGCAGCGTAATACATATTTCTAGGAATGCATTGATAGAACCATTACATGGTCCATTTTATTAATACTTTAGCTACCTTGGTCTTTTAATGGCATGTTTAACTATGTCGTTATGGCCCACCTCTGACCGCTCTCAATTTCTGCAATGAATTTGGCACATACATTTAAACTCTATAGAGTAAATGTGTACTAGAAAACCACGGAACTCACATATATGTCATTAGTGGAGAGTTTTTACAAATGACTCATATAGACTAACAAAATGAACGAGTTAAATTATGTATAACAGTTTATTTGGAAAGGCGTTTTTTTGTATAGTGAGCAAGGACAAAATGCTAATCTACGGTGTCACCCTACTAAAACATGCATTTCGTGCGGCTGGTTTTTATTTTCGGACCTAGTACAATTACTACAGCGCAAATAGCGACTCCCTTCTCATGTGCTACAACATCCTCTTTCGCTCTATATCGACAAATCTCTGAAGTCGGGAGGACGAGGTATGGGGTTTTCATACATACGCAATACTTTCGGGCTCCATAGGTGAAAGGATGACGTTTCAAGACGAAGATTGCGTGTTGGATTGCAATAACATAAGTTTTATTGATTACACAAGACTCAAGCTTGGTACAGAGCAGCCTGTTGACTTTCCAGTTAGGAAAAACACTCTGTCCCACTGTGAAACCTGTTTTGCGTCGTTTCATGAGCTGTTTTTATAATTGCAAGAATACCGAGCAGCTTTAGGCAGCTTAGAACCAAAAACCATGGATTATGCTGGAAATTGTTTTATGGATGAATGTATGGAAATTATGTTTCAAAGTCGGTTTTACTTTCTCGTTACAATGTATTTTGTATTTAATTGAATTGAACATAGCTTAAGTAGCTTTCATTTTACAATATAATTTAGCTCCTACGGAGACGAAAAGAAAACTTTGTAAAAGAGCTATACTAAATATTTATTTAATATATGTAGTTTTTTTTCTGTTAAATCGTCACTAGTCGTTAAGGATGTAAATATTATTTATCCATGAGTACAGAGAACATTTTTTTCAGACATATTTTTCTAGAAATAACGAAATAAAGTTATGTTTACAATGTGCATTACGCAGTCATACAAGGTCAGTAACTGAACAATTACATAGGATAACTTGAGTTAGTAGAACCAAAAACAAATCGCTTACAGCTAAGCAGTTAGAATATCAGGTTTTGCTTGCAACAAATTTTTCTCTTTTCAGGTAGTATAAACCTTCGTCCATCCAAAAAATCTTAACAACGGAATAACATGCAGCATTTTTTATTTTTAGGACCATCCAAAAATGTTTTCTTGCTTCATATCATGGACTTCAGTTCAGGGTTATCTACTTAAAACATGAGAATGTACTTCCCTACTTTGACAATAATTGTGGTAGCAGTAGCAATGAACGAGTGTATGATTAAAAAAACAATACAGAAGTCTGTGCAGTGCAGATTTATGCATGGATACTGCCTTCGTCCATGTCTCCGTGACTCCTTGAAACATCGGATTTGTCGTCGTAGTCTAAATCTCCCGATGATTCCTTTTTGGATCGTTTTTCTTGGCTGCTACTTCTGCTATGTCCAATGCTGTCAACACTGGGTTCCCTGTCACTGTTGTCCTTCTTCTTCTTTTTACTTTTGGACCTCTTTTTCTCATGACTGCTTTGTAATAGAAGGTATTTCAGAGGAACCATCCAATCAGACTTAAGAATTATCAAGCATTATAAACTTACCTAGGAGAGCGTACTTTCCTTGTATGAGAACGAGATCGACGTCTTTTCTTCGAACTCCGATTTTGGAGACCTGCTTCGTCTGTCAGATTTCTTTCTGTCCTTTTGTGTATCGCTTTCATCCTTAAAAACCAGAATCAACTGTGGTTATTTAGTACTTCTGTATCCCATCATATGAATTGTTAAAGGTAAGTTTTATTACATTACGTACTCCGTTTTCTTTATGATCTTTATCTTTATTCCTATCTTTGTCTCTGTCTTTGTCCCTGTCCTTATCTTTCTTCGACTTCTTCTTCTCCTCCCGTTTCTTGGAACGCGATCTGGAGCGCCTGGATCTCGACCTACTGCGGCTTTTACGGGACCTGCCTCTACTCTTTGATCGTTTCCTGCTCCTACTTCTGCGTTTATCCCTGCAAATAGGCAACGTTCACAATTTCACACATTCAAAAAATAAAAGCATTGTACTTTTAAAACGTGTTCTGACATACCTTGATCGTGACCGGGACCTCTTCACTTTTGTTCGATACCTATCACGATGTCTGGATGAGGATCGTCTACTACGGGACCTTGATCGACGCCTACTTCTAGATCGGGACCGCCGACGTCCTCTAGAACGCGACCTCCTACTATGTGACCTGCTCCTAGTTCGGCTTCGCCTCTTTTCTTTCACAGAGGATGGAGGAACAGCTAGT
>JAAXOA010001122.1:0-17351 GCA_036561885.1 Salina celebensis
TAAACCTGTTTGAAATCTTAGTTCCTTTGATTTGAGTATTTTGGTTACGGAAAACGAAATGAGATAATTCAAATTGCTTAATAATATCCAGGTATATTTAATTTATTAATAAGCGGAAAAATACAATTACAGCTTATTTAATAACAAATATTATTGCTCCTTAACATTGAAATTGTTGTCTAAAACTAAGCATTCAATGAAATATTCATATAAATTACGCTTATCACTACCAATCAATCATATAAATGACGGTCAGGACATTTCGGTATTAGTTTATTTATTTTTCAATAATTTTGTGTTTTCAATTGTCCTAAATTTTTATGTCGTAAATATGTATTTGTAATCAATGGTCGTGTCATTAGAATTGGCCAAACTTCTCTAGAAACAAGTCATTGTTTAATGTATGTAGAAGGTAAGGACGCCCTTCAACAGGCCGACTGATAGTGCAACTTAATCAACTTTTTAATGGTGCCTTAAATAACAAGAAAATTGGTCTGAGACAAATTGAATCGTAATTCAAATTATTTATTCTCCAATTAACCTAGTCTTCCTGCTAGCTTTTCCGCAAACCTCCAGAGAATGTGTGCTTAGCAGGTTGATAGAGTCAACAACAAGTCAAGTCAGAAGGAAAGTTCAGGATGTCACTAATGTATTTTTGTAATCGACTTGAGACAAACTTTCGAAAAATTACTCAAAATCCTACTACCGTAGCATCTCTATACGGCAAGATATTAGGGAAGTTTTGGCATCCTGTTCCGTTACTATTTTCCCGTAGAGGGGATACATTACAATCATTTACAAGTAGAAAGGTAAAAGCTTTTCAACTTACAGAACTTTCCATATTTATCTTGTACGGCTTGCTTTTATGTCCCTACGTTCTTTTTCAAAATTATCACAATGTCGGAGTGTACTCTAGCATGACCTTAATTCACAAATCGTTTTACTTCGTCGCCATTGTAAGTGCTACGACTGGGTTTCGCATAGCAACCGACATGCAGCAATCTTGTGAATCGTTGCAAATCGCGTACAACGCTCTGTTTTCTTTAAAGCGTCGAACTTTCTCTCCAGACTGCAATCTGCAGAGTTTACCAAATTTGCGCAAATATCAATTCAGACGTATATTATACATGATTTTCTCATTCTCTCTTTGCATGAGTTTACCAATATATCCTATGCTTAGTACGTTGTTCGTGTTTCTAAATATAGACCCTGTATATTTTATTGTACGAGATGTTTTCCCCAATCTTGGAAGTATCCATGGAATATTTTTGGTTTTCCTACGAGTTTTACTAATGAACTACTTTGTCATTACGATTCCGGGGAGATATTTTGCTTTTGTGAATATTTTGGATTGTGTCCGTATAGACACTTACGATTGTATTTTAACCCAGTTTCTACCAACGAGACAGTTCAACTCTTGCTTCAGGCTGTACAGACAACTGTTTCTTGTTCATACAACATTTGACGAGTTTTTCCGCAACTTCTACTCTAACTATGTAGGATTTTGCCAAATTACTGTTGTATTTTTCTTCTGGATGAGTGTTCAGTTCCGAAACAGGATGCATTTTATTTTGTGGATGTGTGTGCTTCAGTGCGGCTTACAAATAGCCCTGGGAGCATTCATGTACATAGAAATGTCGTCGAGGGCCCATGGCTTGTCAAAAGACTTTCTAAATGCAAGGAAACATTTGTGTTACCATAGTCAGTTCAAATCATACCAAGTTAAAGTTTGGCGATCCATGAGCTCACTCAAAATGTATTGTGGCAAATATTTCGACATTGAACTCTCCACTGTTCTTCTCTGTTTGCACTTAATATTGAATAATTTAGCAAGTTTAGTGATTCTTACACAATAGCCTTGAATGCTTGCAAATGCAAAATTTGTTGTCTTCGAATTTTTGTCATGTTATTTGCATACAAAAGATTCGCCATGGACCGATTCACGGTGGACTCTTAAACTCAGTCTAAATATATTTTAAAATGGGAATTTTCTAATGGGATGCAACTAAACGTATGGAAACCGATTCGATGTTATAAGAGTCGACGAGGAGGAAATAAATTGCACTAAAACCTCATCATTGGTGGACCGTATTGTATCCGTCTTTCTAGTTTCCATGGTTTGTCTCGGCATGGCTAAAACTCTTATGCTTTTAGAACTTTCGCGAAAAAAATCATTCAATGAGTTTGCGAGTTTTGGACCATCTTGTTTCAACGCAAGTTGTAAATGGAAGACTATCTCAGTTGAGGTATTTAAATATCAGGTCCTCATGGAGTACTCTTCGACGTTTTGAAGAGCTCAGCCTGATATTGGCAGCAATTTTTAGTGATTTATTCCAGCTGCGATTTTGTAAACATCTCAAAAATATTAATATAACTCATTGTTTGTTAGGCCCCTCGTGAAAACTACCTACTTATCTTTAATTATGTGCACCTAAATAATTGGTACCAAAAATCCGTATAAGAGTTATTAGAACCAGCCATTATTCAAATCGCCATACAGTGCCCCTTTGGAAATTTTTATCTCACGTGAAAATACATAAAATTTCGTACCAGTTAAGAAAACAAAGAGACAATTCGATTATTCCATGCAAAAGGTTTAATACGTGATATTTAGCTGCGACAAGCAAGTTGGAATTTAACACTTTTTGGAGCGTATATTTGTTTTAATAAATTTATGGTTGTACCTCACTGTCGGATAGTGGCGTTATTTGACGTTATGTTATTCAAGAATCTGGTTGAATAAACTACCTAAAACTTACATCACAACAACCACAACTCGCCTGATGTTCATATAACCATACATACACCGTCATTATTTTCCAGAGTACGAATACTGTATAAGTCAGCTAGGGTCCTAACTGACAATGAGTTGTCCCATAATATTTCTTAGAACTCCTTGGCTACCCATTCGTAACCGATAATGTTGCTGCCTCATTTGACACTAGGAATAATCTGGCTCATTTGCCCAGTACTTCTGCTTGCTTCGTTACAAATAAATACGGCGCTTGAGTCTTTTCGAGATTGTACAGTACACATAATACTTCATGAGATTGAACCGGAAAACAATCAAAATTACGACTTGGCGCCAATCGAAATCCCAGTTATTTTAACAGAACAAATTTTTCAAAAAACCGTACAAAGTAGTGGGTCAATGAATTGCTACATTAAGGACAAAGTGGAAGTATACAACGTAAAATGCCTGGGTAAGTTCAAATTCCCCGCGTTTCCATCCCCAAGACAGCTTTGCATTGTGCAGATATTTGTCAGTCCAAAGCCCTGCTCTCGGTGGTCAGTGACCCTTGGACTTAGACATGGATGGGATTATTTTAGTACCAAACAGTGTCAAGGACCTTATTCGTATACCGCAACACTCTTTGATAATCGTCCCTGGTTCCATGCAAGAAAGAAAAAGGCGGGTTTTGTAAAATTCAATCCATCTGCGAAGGATGGTTGGTATATAGTATATGTACAGTCCAAGGTTGACTTCTATTCTGGGGGTCATCTGGATCCAATGTTTTCGGATTTTCTTAGTGTGGTACTTTATCAGCATTACTATTGTTCCGATCTCCGGGTTATAACAACGCTTCCTATCGTATTTTTCTGGACAGTATACGCACAAGATATGATCCATGCAAAATACATTGTTAATACGGCCACTGCAGCAAAGGAGACGTTTACCTTTGTTGGAAAGGATTGCGAGAAGATTATGTTGGAATATGTGTATTTTAATTCAACCCACGAAAATTATTCTTTGTGCGTAGAACGAATGAAGCCCAGATCCTCCGTTATTTACAAAATATCTCATTTCATTGATGAAAAGCTTTCTAATTTCTTGTCCACCAACAATCTAAGTCTGGTGGTCCAAACTGGAGGAATTGGCTCCGAGATTGGATTCCTAATTAATGAAAATGCATTGAAACATGATACTTGGGATGAGGTTTCGTTGTGGATCCATGCAATGTTCGAGAATATGACTTACATAGAAGAAACTGATATTTCATTCGAATTCTTGGGATTTCCGATCATCAAATCGTACCGCCGAAAGTTTGACTGGAACAACGTCTTCTGGCCAAGTAGCAGCAATCTTCATTTTCTTTCATGCAGACCAAAGCAACATTCAACAGGAATTAGCTTCCTAGGTTATATACCTGCATTTGATGTATATTCTTGGGCAGCCTTAACAGCTTGTTGTATTGTTACTGGAGTAGTTCTTAATAGAATATCAAAATCAGAACATACAATATTTTACGAAATTTACGTCATATTTTTGTGTCAGAATATTTCAGACAAGCGGCTGAAATCTACTAAAACTATTTTGGCTCCTTGGTTATTGGATGGAATTATATTCAGTTATGGCTTTCAAGGAGAGAACATCAAGGAATTCACAAAACCACAAGAGGTAACACCTTTAGACACATTTGAAGAAAGTGTTTCCAACAACTTCACCATACATTCTCCTCCTGATGAGTTCTACGTTAAGATTATGCTGCAGATAAACCAGTTGGGTCCATCCAACAATTTCCCTCGTTTGACTGATCCTTCGTTATTTATTCCAACGGTGTTCGATTTGGAGCTTGAATATTTTGCCGACGCTAACGGGGAAGGAACAATTTATGCGCATGAAAAACTCTATTTCTATGCCAAGTAACCAAAACGATCTTCAGGATTCCATTCTGAATACAACGAATTATTTCATGAAAAAAATCTTTAGTTGCGAGAAAACGGCGTTTGTGGACAGTATTTTGAACTTAGCCAAAATGGAAAGTCAATTCCTTATTTCTGGTAAAGCGGACGCGGACGTACATTTAAGCACAAAGCCGTATACTGAGATGTACACCACCTTAAGCTTCGAGAGGTTTCCTGTCCTTCCAGCTAACTTCAATCGAAGGCTGTATTCCATAATGCAGTCTGGATTAGTCGGAGTCTGGGCAAAGTGGAGGAGACGTGACGCTTTCAGAAGTGTACTGGCACTTAAGGAAGCACGTGCATTTTATGAATGCTCAACATAACATCACGCATTGGATTCCCCGACAATATTTGTAACTTCCTAAACATACAAGCGCCTAAAACTGCATAATCAATTAGAATCATACGGGGGATTTTAAGGTTGTTGGGTAGTTTTAAAAGGTTTAGAACAAAACAACTTGTTTTCTCTCTTGTCGATTTGTAGCGATGGAATTGCTCTCGTTACATTTTGATATTTTTATAATTTAATGTTTGAGACGATTCCCAAAATACGTCCTATATTTTAACAGCTGCTCTCCTTGCGATGAATCTAATGGGGAGCATCATCGCTGGCGGAGCTCACTCCAACAAGGTTCTGTTCTCTTTGGAGAAAGTTCGGTAACATGGATGGATTCACAGTTCTAGGTGAGGTAGTGTGCTATTGGCCGACAGTACTGAAGCGCGACTTTTTGAGGGTAGCTTCAGACCTTTTAAAAAAACTAGAATTATTATTTTTGTAACAGGGTGGACACGTCCTTTATTTACCTTTACCTTTATCTACACGTGGACAGAAAATTTTGTAATTAGGTTTGTTTGATTTATCACCCTTGGTGAATAAAATGCTCTTCATTGTCATTAATTTGTCAATAACTTGGATTTGTATGACTCTATAGCAATATATCAGCACTATGTATTCAGTTCGTGAGACTTTTTATACTTCTTCACAATCTTGGAGTACCCTTCGAAGTACCCATAAAAAATCGGCCATCAGCACGGTCGGGCTTTACCACCCAATCCTGGGTGAAAGTGACTGAGAGTACTTGAGATTCTCCTTGATACAACCTGACAAAATGAAGGAGTACTTTTACAGCGGAATGATAAAATGCAATGAGCCTAGATTTAAAGCTTTAGGTACTTCAATGAAGTATTCATATACATATTCATTTACAAGTAAACAATTTGTCATCACGAGTTTAAGTTTAAATTGACCATATTGGAGCGACGTAATATAGCTCTCGTAAAGTTTGTTTGGAAAAAGAGAAACTGTTCACTGTTTAAATCGTGGTTCACCTGGAGCAAAGGAAGGAATGCAGTAAGAATTATATTACCACGGTCACACACATCATTATTTCAGTGTTCAGTGCGTTATAATGCTTGTAAAGTGTGGAATTTGTTTATACAGAAACTAAAAATTAGTGATTTAAAAGACATAGGGTTAGATTCTTATGTTGACAAATGTAAAACTATTATGTTAGAAAACCGCGATAGATTTATTTAGTTTTTGTTCCCTAACAATCGTAGTAGTTTAGACTGCAGGCTTTCTTAACAATTGATTATGTATGTTTTTTATGAAATGGCTTGGACAGTTTTAACTGTAACGGTGTTAGGGTAAGAAGAACAGATTGTTTCTATCTGAGTACCTGTAAACTCCCCATTATATTATGGAATAAAACTAAAACTAAAACTAAAAACTAAAATAATCAAAACAACACTTGGAGGAAATAAGTGTTATTTTCACATCAAAGCAGCCAGCATTTTTAGATGAATCTGTTCCAGATATTATGATAAAGTCGGTCAAAATTTTCATAAAAACGGAACTTCTGAAATTAATAAATAGATATTAAAAATTTAGCAGATAAGTTTGGGATTGCGTGGTTTGTTTTCTTTAGATTAAAGTTTACAATCATAAACAAAGCCCCCACTAGAAGGGCCTTCATTCGAACGTCCAAACGGGTGTGAAATTTGAGCTCAAAATTGCCCGCACTATGGATGCTGCATATTCGAACACGGTGTTTTACTAATCAAACGATATGATTTTATGTTCTTATGTTTCCTGCTTTGTTTTTCCAAGATTATTGGTGCCTTTTGATCAGGAACTCGTTGGAGGTACACCCCAACTGCAATCTCCAATCTACTGTTCCAGAGATTTTAGATTTATACTTTTTTTAAAACACATCTTCATATTAGCGTGGACGCAATAAGTATGAATGCAGAATTTTTCTTAGTTTTAGAAATTTAGGAACAGGTTGTATCCTAGCTCCAATATGTAACTCTAAACCCCTTGCACATACGACTATATACAAATCATACCATGAAATGATCATTATCTCATATTAATACATATTATTTATGTCAATAGCACATACATCGTGTTCAAAAGTATGGCATGTTTCGTTGGCTAGAGGTTATTGAGTTTGATTTCATGTGAGTCTTGCGCTATTAGAATTTTGCTTGAGGTAGAGACTGCTATGGTAATTTAGTATCTGCAGACCAGATGTGTTTGAATCAATGATTGATTATATTAACGAACCCACAGCTTCAAAATCCAATATTCATTAAAGAAAACCTCACAGTCAATCAACCCACGTTGACAGAAAGTGGCAAGCGGGGTTATGGAAGTATCCGTAATCTCTACTAATTGAAATCTCATAACAGGGCCCTGCATACCCAACAGAGGATACTTGTGCAGCAGCTGATGGCTAATGACCAGTTCTTTCCACCAAACAACATTCTGTCTTACACACTTCACATGAGGATGTAAATATGAAAAATATTTCGTCGCCAATCAAACCAAAAGTATTTAGTCAATAACCACAACGAATATAAATCACGCAATAATTAAAATCTCCAGCTCAACCATGTTTCCATGAAAAAAGTGTTGATTATTGTCACTAGCACTCTGGATTCGAAACTCACGTGGACGACCCATATCAACAAAATAGTTTCACCTTGTGTCAAAATCATTGTATCCACTAAAATCTTTGCTTTCACAGAATGAGTTTAATCGATTTTACACCGCATCTACAATGCCAATCTTAATCTACATGTCCATGATTTGGGGTAGTGCTACGAAAACAACGCTTAAGAATGTGGAAAACTGTCTACGAAATGCTGCTAGGATAATGACTGGGAAGAAAAAAACAAGCCAAAAAATTTGGACGCCCATATTCTTCTGTCGCGATGACAGGTTTTAAATAAAATAAATTTGTCCTAGGATGGATGGATGTGAAGGGGGCAGAGTTCCTCGCCGACCCGCATAATTTATTCTATGTAGCATATGATAAGCCTTATGGGTTTTATGGTTTATGACGACACGAACTAAAAGCGCAAGTTTCTGTTTGAAATCGGAATAGTTTTGATGGTCCTTGAGCTGGCCACCTGCTTTTAATATTCTAAAAGCAACCCAAAGTGAGGTGTACATTCAACAAAAGTTGAATTTTAATTTTTTGGTTGATCTGATTGATGTTCATTGTCATCCAAACCTGCAAAAGCTGCTTCTTTAGCAAAAGAGATTGTCGGGAGTTCCACTACATACTTTTCCAGCTTGCGTTGTTTCACTTCCAAGTATAAACCTGTAAACATCGTTTAGTCAGGTAATGGTCCACATCTATCATTTATTCATGTAATATTACTGAATTCATTCGGTTTTGTAAAACTGTAGGCATTGTTTACGCAGTTGTTTATCTTCGACAAGGAAGTAGCTTTTGAACTATTGACGTGGACAGTTATAATATGGCTGCTGAAGGAGTTCTAGTTGACGTTGACCAGCGGTCAAATAGTTCTACGTGTTATCTGGATGTACCAGATCAGGAGGAGCCTGGAAAAGCCCAGACGACCAAACAATCCGTTAATATAAATATTAACAGTGAGTCGCCTGAAAAGAAAGCCAAGAAGGGTGGAAAAAAAATGTGTCTTGCCGTGATCGTCATTTCTGTAATCGCTATGATCACTTTGTTCACAGTAGGAATGACTGCATTCCCATCCGGAAAGCACAACAACCAAAAAGGTATTCAAAATGTAATTTATTTAATCATTAGCCTAGCAAACTTTTCATGCACTTCAACAATAGAGCTTCACATCTTCCTAGGTATACTTTTTTGCGTTTGTTTATCAAAGTAAAGGCGTGTAAAACTGAAGCGAACACAAAAATTTATATTATGATGGATTTTGTCTGTCTAGGATTTTTAAAGATCTACTTTCAGTTGTTGAATCCTCAATTTTTTGTTTGTTTTAGAATTATTTTGCTATGAGTGCGCGTCAACCAAAAATTTAAAGAAAGAAGAACTAGGACTTCCCTATGAGGCAAACTGCCGTACCAGCCCAAAGAATTTTCGCAAATGCAATCAAGGTTTGTTTTTATTAAATTGCAAATTGGATATAACTAATTGAAGCATATGTATTATCTTCATCAGAGATTTTTATTGACTGATTAGGTGAACTATGCGTCGTTTCATTGACCGAGCACAATGGAAAGGAACTTTTTATGCGCTCCTGTTTTACTGCCAAGAAAGAAGTAGGTTGTGCCGAGACATCTAAGCCTACTAAAGGCATTGTGTGCGCCTGCAACACAAACTACTGTTTGTCAAAAGCATAATTGTAACACAGATATAACTTTGTGATTAAAAATGCTGGGTTTAGCAGTTGTAAAATACTTGTGTGTTATTATATATCTGACCAATTTGATTGAGGGTGAAAATGAAACATTAGACGAAGGAGACAAATTTATTCGTAAGCTGATGAATTCAACTAACATTTTGGCAATTAAGTAGTAATACTAATATATGCACAATTCAAGAATCTGATTGGAAAGTCATAATGACCAGACACCTGGAGAATTTAAAGGATGATGACAATCCGGACGATGACGAATCTCTTATCGGCAGATTGTTTGCAAAGGCTGAAAATGCGGCTTATCAATTTGGGTATATACATATTTGATACATGATATATTATTGGCAGCTCATGCCGGTTACTTCATTATGTACTGATATTTACAGATCATGGCTTATAATCCTTGTGATCTCAGTTGGTGTTGTGGTCGCATTATGCATTTGTGGCGGATGCTTATTCGCTTGCATATGGTTCATCAGGTTTGTTTAAACACAACATTGCCTAGTTATCTTTTGTCTATTATCTGTTGTCAATATTAATTACATTGAATTTGTAGAAAAGTGACAAAGAAAGTCGATGAACAAATCGAACGCATTGAGTTACAGGAACCATTAACTGGTGCAACTACATGATCGGAGGCGGGTCGGCTTCTGAACTCTGCCCCCTTCACATCCATCCATCCTAGGACAAATTTATTTTATTTAAAACCTGTCATCGCGACAGAAGAATATGGGCGTCCAAATTTTTTGGCTTGTTTTTATTTTACACCTTTTGTGAAATACGTATTGGCTCATTAAAATTTATGTTTATGCAAAGATAAATGATTTCAATTGACTTATTTGTTTGTTTGATTGCATTACACGATCTCTATCTGGCAACATATTATATATGCTTTATAATCATAGAAACAACAGCAAACTTCTCAAGACCCATAGGCAGACTCCACTAGAACCAAAGGCCGACTCCACTAGAACCAAAGGCCGACTCCACTAGAACCAAAGGCCGACTCCCCTAGAACCCAAGGCCGACTCCCCTAGAACCAAAGGCATACTCCCCTAGAACCAAAGGCAGACTCCCCTAGAACCAAAGGCAAACTCCCCTAGAACCAAAGGCAGACTCCCCTAGAACCAAAGGCAAACTCCCCTAGAACCAAAGGCAGACTCCCCTAGACCAAACATCTGACACCCCTAGGACTTCCTTAGATCCAGTAGTACATCTTGGTCGTGCCGAACCTGGAAAGAAAAGAAAACTTACTGGGGGGGCCGTGTCGGTCCCTAGAAGGAAACCGCATACCCCAGCATTAGACTTTAAGTGACCTTGGCTTGGCCCAACATATATACATCAGTACAAATATATCTCACCCGTAATAATTGTCACGATCAAAATTGCACCAATGTAGTAATGCATATTAGAATCAATCAAATTAAAGCATAGGTTAAAATCAATTGGCAAGTATTTAATATTTGAGTTTTTAGAATACAAATGTTTCAGACGTAGATAAAAATTATTTCTTTTTGCAGGTGCACAATTTGCACCAATTTTTGCATTTGTCGCATTTGACATACTCAATCAACCAATCTACCATCGCTGGTATCTCATTTGATGGAAGTATTCCAGTGAATCGTAGACGGTGCAACTCACGCAACGCAGTTTCATTACACGGACCAGCTCTTCGCTTTAACTTGAGCAGTTTCCTCTCGTCAATATCTGTTATTACAATGTGCTCAAAACTTGTTGCTCTCGATAACGCCACATATGCTATGCCAGACTTGAATATACGTTTTCCCAGGGAAATGCACAGATTAGTGATTGACATTCCCTGTGATTTATGCACGGTACAGGCAAATGAAACCGAAATTGGTAACTGAAAACGAAAGATTCTGGTTCCACGGCGTCCGTCAAACTCGTACGTTTTCGGTTTCAGTTCTACACAGTTTCTGAATCCCGGCAATTTACTGAAGTACTTTGGATCAATGGCTCCATCAAATTGAACGAGAACAAACTCCGGTAGGTCACCGACTTGAAGTTGATTTGGCCGCAATGCCGTCCAACGAATACCTCTTATTTCACCTGTAATTTAAGAACAGAACTCTATGCCGTTGTTGAACATAATTATTATCTTTGTGCATGGTAGCATGTTCATGACAAACTTAACTAAACTCCCATTGCAAAGTCCTGCAAGTGGGTCTATGTTCCACCTGTAACAAATGAAGACACCAACAGGTAAAGATGCTGTTCCGCCATGCCACTGTATTAGAAAGTAGTCACCTCAGCATTATTTTACACCCAACTCCCAACTTGAGCTCAGTCGCAATCCCAGCGCAATCTTTCAGGTTTTTTGGGACCAATTCAGGTGGAACTATGTTTCCGTAACGCGTGCCATTACCAAATGTGTCCCTTGCTCTAATGGTGTAAATTTGAACACCATTCTCAGCAAGTTGATTAATCCTCTGCTCGTTGTAAGCATCCACTTGTGCCACAGTTGGGTACAGGTGCAGCGAATGCATAGACAACTCCAGTAGCTGGGGGTAGTTTTCGTTTGCTGGGTCCAAAAGCCTCGTTTTCAAAATATCAATATCACTCTGTTCTAAGGTTCCAACGCGCAAGCGTTGCAAGATGCCAGCAAAAACATCGTCACCCCTTTGTCGCATAATTGTATGCAGTTCTGTGTATCCGAAAAGATCCCAAAGGTTCTGTTCATGTCGGTACTTTTCTGGCTGAACGAAGCACCAAGTTCCCATACACGGCTGAATTTGTAAAAGGTCACCTGCACAAATCGTTGGTCAATCATACTATTGCTCATTTAGTTATGACTGAAATTGTGAGGGTTGGGCTTAATGAAAAATGTTTCCATATGATAAGTTTAGCTAAGCCATACCTTCATAATCTCATTCTCTGTATTATAATATTTATCACAATAACTGGCTCTTACCAAATAGAATCACATTCATGCCTCCAAAGGGCAAGTCGTTGTCAAAGATTTCGCACAGCCGCATATGAATTGCTCGAAGAACGCCAAAGGAGATCATTGAAACCTGTGATGTTAAGACGGTTATATCTTTGTGCCTGATGATAACATTATCGTTTGAAGTCTGAGTTTACCTCGTCAAGTATTACCCATCTCATATCGTGCAAGAGAACTCTCTTTTCATGAAGAGTTTTTGCACCTAACTTAATCGTCTTAGCCTCCGCGTATTTCTCAACACCTAGTGAGAACGCTCGATGCAGAGTGACCCCAGATATGTTACGCGCTGCCACTCCTGTAGGGGCTGCCCTTACAATGGCCCTTTGTCCTGCAGGGTACTTTAATGCAATAAGGTCTGAAATGACCTTTATAACGTGACTTTTTCCCACCCCAGCACTTCCAGCTACGTATTTTAAATACTGTCCGTTGCCGTTTTGGTCAATTGTTCTTGCAACTTCATCCACCACGTTACGCTGCTCTGGATTCAAGCGGGCAATTCTTTGACGCAATTCTAAGGGATCGGGCTGACGGGCATTTGGAGGGAAAAGTTGATTCTCGTTTTCCTCAGGATTGTCGACGTCTTCAAAATATTCACATTGGTCACAACCATCTTGAGGAGTATGTGTTGGTGTTTCCTCTGGTATTTCCTGTACCTGTAATAGGGCAGCGTCAATTCGTTGCGCCAGCTCCATGTTGATTACGGGATCATCCGCATGTGAACGGAAGCGTTGCTGTAAGTTTTGAAATGCTGCAGTGATGCTATCGAATCCATCGACAAAATTTTCACGCCGAAACGGTAGGTAAAGGAGAATCATGGAATATAAATATTCGTCCTTTTGTCCGATTGGATTAAATTTGGGATAGGAAACTACAGCGTGATGTTGCCGTCGTTGAATGATACCCTTGCCTTCTTTTAGTCGAGCTGTTGCGATGATTTGCTGTGGTTCTTCGTCATCTTCGTTTTCCACCAGATCGTTGTCTATGTCAATTGCGGCTTGAGCTCTTCTTGGTTTCCAGTAAGCTGCAAACTCAAAAAGAGACATGTCTTCAAGGTTGTCAGGTCGATAGATATATCTTTCTATTATGTTGAGTCCGACCCTGGGATTGCCGTTGGCAATGCTTTCTCGGTTTATCATTCTAACTCGACGTGCTGGCAAGTAACTGGGAATGAAGACTATTTCGCGCGAGCAATACCGCAATGGCAAATGTGTTAAACGGAAACTCGCTTCTTGACTTGAAATTTCCCGTGATTTAAATATAGTATTAACAATTTTCCTAGCCTTTTGAAAGTAGGATGACCTTGTATCATTTTTCATCGCTACGATAACTTCGCGCAGCTTATCTCTGATTTCTTGCGGTTCCCCCTTTGCCAAATATTTGCCCACGTAGTATGCTACAGCCAAATGTCCGGTTACTGGTTGTATATCCATATTGCAGCGCAATATTTGAATTAAAATGGGATGATAATTGTTGATGGATCGTTCATTGTCATGTCGCTTGATTTCAACGTAGCGGCCTTTGTTTCGCTGCATTTCTTCCTCGTCCAAAATACGTGTCTCTGGACACGATCTTCGCGGGAAACCAAATCGACATGTTTTTTGGCCTTTTTTGAAGCATGTTGGTCTGTGCTGGTGATTTTGATATTTTAAAACCAAGTCTTGGTATGGTACATCCAAAGAACACGAGACATTTCGGTCGATGAATTTCTTTCCTTCCTCGGTGTCCAATTGAGGTGCATTTTCAAACCATAAGAGGCCATGCGCATGAGGGCTTCCGCGACCCTTTAACAATTGGCATGTGTGTGATAATTAGTTAATTAGTAATTTTTCATGCTGGAATTTTATTAGTAAATTTTCGTTAACTCATATAACCTGAAACTCAATTCGAAACGTGTAGTCCTTCAATTTAGCACCGAATATGTACTCGCTGTGGTTCCGAAGCAAGTTTATTATTATCCTCATTCTGTTCGAGAAGTGACGGGCAGCAGCTAGTAACAAACGATGATAAGATGCTGATTTTGTGGCACATTTATCTTTGTAATGTTACAACGGAGATCTTACCAACTGGATTGTCATTGAGAAGATTTCGCTTTTCTTCAAATGTCATTTCGTTAGGGTCCTTTTCTAATTCGCTGTCGGGACCGTATTGAGCCTTCCACATAGCAGTCAAAGAATCCCACGAATTCAAATCGTCATACGAAATCGTGATGAAGAACTGGGGGCTGCCAAGGGTGTCAATCATAGCGAGAACGTCTCGTAAGTACTTTCGCCAGTATGACCCTGTTCCTCGGAGACCTTGAAGGTAGGTGTGCACATTTTCTAATCCAGGACAAAATTTATCATTACGCAGTTCACCTTCTCCGTCATTGGCCACCATGTTGCCACAAACTGCTATCTTTTGATTAACTATATGATTTTCCGTCCGACAAAGACCATAAAAGAGATATTCAATGCTATGGAAGGCTTTGTTCTCTCCCATTACTCGTTGCTGGTGGAAATCTAGGGTTGTTATAGGAATTTTTCTCTCTTCCTCAGAGAACCCATTCCGACCAAAAGGGTAACATTCGGGAAACGTCAGCTCTTCCGCTTTCCTTTCCTCAGTGGGGAAAATGGGGCGACCTTGTTCCCTTTCCAGTTGAACTGCTGGAATGACGTCTTGCTTCTTTTTTTGTGCATCCAGAAAAGCGTCAATGGAAGGTTCGACCTGTTCGTCAACCCTAATGACGCAATCAAGCGGTACAATGTTTGGATTTTGTAACGCCTGGAACGGAATACCACGGATATCATTATCCCGCGCTCTTGGAGAAGAGGGTCCGTTAGCGTTTGTTGCAGGATTTGGAACTGGTGGATCCGTGGCCGCTTGCGCTGGGTTTGTGTGAGGTTGCAAGATACGGGATTGGGAGGCGATTGGTGCAACTTCGTTTACCAGAGATCCCACATTTTGTGATGTATGTCGCTGATTTTGTGCCATTGGCGAATTGCATGGCGACAATGATAGCTGGCTTAATTGATTTTCCAATCCTTGTTCCTGACTGGCAGCAGTTGAGCATGCTACCGGTGTGATCACAAAAAAGAATCTTGCGTTTTCCACTGGTCTATCATTGTAATTAAAAGGTGGTGAGCACCATCGATTAATGTGTGCAGAAAGTTGCGATGCTGCATCGCCCAGTGGATAGCTGAGAATACACGCAGCAGCGCTTTCTGCATCGCTTTGGCCTCCTCTTGGTCCTCTAGCATGTGAGTCGAAAAAGTAAAGCCTATCCCTTCGTTTGATCAAGGCCATGCTTAAAAGGTTAACAGTGATGATGGCGTGGTTGTAATTCTCATTATCCAGAAATTGTCTCAGTCTCGCTTGCAACCTAGTCTCCTCTAAGGCATCGGGTACCTTTCTTAAACATCCAAACAAACGATCGTTTTCCATAGCAGTGCAAATGACAGGAACGGCGTTGTAGCATCTAACAGTTCCACTAGTTTCAATGGCCTCCAAAAGTCTTGTTCTATTTACTCCGACAAGCGATCCATAATATATATCTCCTTCTCTTAGAATTTGGTTGATGTCATGAGAGGTCCAGGTGTTAATAGTTTCTCCCTGGATGTGCGCAAACGCGAGACAGGTCATGCTCATGGCTGTACACTGAGTGCCACCTTCGGGGAATTTACCTTGATGGGTGTCAGCCCGCAGTATAAATCGTCCGCCACTTAATGGTTGGAATCCGGTAACTTGCCTCGGTTGAACGTTAGACTGTGCCTGAGGTTCTGTTTCCACATTATTTGCACATCCTTCTTGTGATATCATTTCCACTCTAAGCTCCGTGTCTTCAACGAAATCCACTACCGTGTTCTTGTAGTAAGGGTTGTAGCGAATTAATTCTGCCAACGCTTCGTAAAGCAGGTGCCCTCTGACTTGATATTCCGTAACTGTGTTCTTGTCTACGTTTTTGTCCAATACGATCAAAAGATCAACTGTTTTACGATTGAGTGGCAACGTTTTGGCGATTTGGTTAACATTCTGCGGAAAATGCAAGACGGATCCTCTTATTGCTTTTTGACCTATTCCATGATTCAGAGTAAACACTTTCATGAATAGTGTTACTTGGGAAACAAATCGTAGCTCGATTTTATTGAGTTGCGCAAAAGCTGGCATCAAAGGCAATGCGGGCTGGACTGCCATGTGATTAAGATGGTACATTGGGGGAATGTTTGGTACATTTTTCCCCAAATTATCAGCACATCTCCGACAAAGCTTGATTCTGTCTCCCACGTTGAATTCATAAAAGTCGTATTCGGCCATTTTGTCCACAACCTTCTCAGTGAAAATGAAGTTTCGACAGGCTTGATGTGATGTGTACACGAAACGTCTACACACCGGGCATATGTAGGTAGGAAAGTCGTTTATATCCTTTTGGAACTTGGTGATCAGTTGCTGCAGTATTGGGTCTATGGGTGCCTGAAGTGGTGGATCAGAGATGTTTTCATTTGGAGTTGGCTGGTTAATGATAAGCGTGAGTTGCGTTGGCGCGCATTGAGAAGTTTGAGCAGAATTTTCATGGCATGATTCGGCATTTATGGCTGGATGTTGAATTGGTGCGTTTGGTTTGAAGTGGACTACATAGTTAGTTCCTTTTTTCTAATACAGAAACATGAATGAGCGTCTATATTATTAATAGTTTAATAGTATAGAAATAGGTTACCTTGTTAATTTTCTTGGTTACTTTATCAGCAACTACTTTTGCAGCTGCAGCAACTATTGCTTTGGTCAGACTGATTTTTTTCTTGCTTGGCAGATCCGTGTCCTAAATTTGATAGAAATTGTTTGGTGGGGTTTTATTACCATCATTACATTTGTTAATGCTGTTGTAGTAAGAAGCTGGTAGGTGGATCATCGTGTCTGTTAGCTGGGGGTCGTCGTCAGTTGTGGGGTATGCCGTTGTCGGTTTTTGGGGCATGCCGTTGTCGGTTGTGGGGTATGCCGTTGTCGGTTGTGGGGTATGCCGTTGTCGGTTGTGGGGTATGCCGTTGTCGGTTTTGGGGCATGCCGTTGTCGGTTGTGG
>JAAXOA010001123.1:0-17350 GCA_036561885.1 Salina celebensis
CAATTTGGGTAGAGCTTCTGTCCCACTGACACTCGCGTCAGATCCCAGCTTCAATACTTTCAATTTTGGCATTTCCCCGAGTTGGACATTGTAAACAAGGTTCAATACCAGCTCCTCCAAAGGATGGCCTTTCGTTAGAAAATAATTCCGTAAGTTTCCAACAGGCACGTCCCCGAACAGTAAAGAGCCAACGACGAGCTTCCGCAACTGCGGAAATTGAGTAATTATTAAAGCAGAGTCGAGTGTCAAATCCAAGGATTCAATGCTTAATATGTTGCTGGAATAATCCCGGAGGAATTTGGGGGCAGCATTTCCTTAGTAGAAAAGTTCATTAAAGCGTTCACGGGAAGGGAACTCATTGGCTTAACCATTTCACAAAATTTCAAAAGGTTCCGTTCTGCAGACCACTCCAGCCATGTTGGGTTAGCCAGCTGAAGTTTTGGCAGGATTGACAAGTTGTTTGCAAACACTGAGAAGGCACAGTCCCTCCAGAAGGTACACACCAGGCGGCTGTTCAGAAGTTGTTCTTGATCAGAGTGGGAGCAGAAGTCGAGGATTTTCTCTAGAAGCTGGATACAAACAAAAAAACCTTAGATAAGGTTATATTAAAAACTAAATTGTTTTTGAACACTGCCAAGTGCGAGGGAAGTGTGATTAATTACCTCAGGAAGAAATAATACATCACCAACAGGACCGCTAGGTCTAGAAGAGCCCTCCTGGTCCATTATGAGGAAATTAATGCCCACCGGGTTTACTTGACAATATACCTAAGTCGGAAAATATTTCAGTTTGATTGAATATTAATTTAAGTAATTTATGTAGTACGTTTTTAAAAACAAATTTCATACCTGATTGGGTTGACAATTGCAGTGTTGAGCACTTTTCTTGAAATCACGTTGAACAACTTTGTAGATTTTTACAAGTAAGGATTGTAGGTGTATTTTGCACTGTTCCTCAGCTCACTTAGATTGACAAAAAGAAATTTGGAGTGTCAACACGTACTTCTCCAGCTGATTCTTCTTCTAGTTCAGTTGTTTGCTTCTGGAACAAAGTCTGCTGAAGGAAAGCAGGCTGTGTTGTAGTCACCTCGCAGTGATGCTTTAATGCAACATATCCGATCAATGGTTAAACTGTTTGACAAGTCCGTGTTACAAGCTAATCGACACGCGTTTTCTCAAATTCCACTCTCTTTAATTATTTGAAGGACCTTTGGAGGTAATATTATCATCGATTATATGTTATTATAAAAAAATTGGGAGCTTTGATTTTCTTTCATCTTTTTTTGACAAAGTTCCTGATGCGTTTGTATGTAAATGTATGACTTACTTTCAACCAGATCAGAGTAGTCGATCATGCTGTAATGAGTGGGTCATGCACATATGACGTTCCTTCAAGTAAACACCAGATCACAGTAGTGGGTCTTGTTGTATTGAGTGGGGTCATGCACATTTGAAGTCCCTTTAAGTAAAAACCAGATCACAGCAGTGGATCTTCATGTAATGAGTGGGGTCATGCACATATGACGTCCCTTTAACAAAAAAAAACCAGAGAATTTTGTCACTTGAGTTGGATTAAGATTGTACAGACAGATTCCTATCGTTTTCTGACTGCTCTCCTAAAATTAACCTAAGGAATGAATATCAATTAAACTTTTTTTGCTTCCACAACATCCTTAACTCAAGGGTTCTCAATCCTCTACATCAGTCATGGTAAAAACCTTTATTGAGAAGCAGTATACCCAGATTTAAATTTTAAAAAATACCTTCCTGAGGAATCTTCCGGGCTACCGTTTTGTGCATTTTGTGGCCCGATTGAGTATAACCAAACGTCCCAAATGGCGACATAAGTAAATATTCGCAATTTTTCCAAATATATATTTTTGTCAAAAACCGTATAAGACAAAAAATTCTGTTTTGCGGATTTGGAAAAGGGTTGGAGATGTGATATTCAGAGAAAAAAAGCAGCACACATAGTAAATCATAACTATAGCAAAAAGCTACTCAAGTAGATTTCTCATTATTTCTTGAAATTGTTTTTTTTTGCACATAATTAAAATATGAATAATTTAGTATTTTCTTCGTCCAGAGACAGCTATTGAGTTCCACCATACTCCCGTCCACGTCATTGCCCATGAAATACCGTAGCCTTTTGTCTGTTTAGTTACTCGGCTGTGTTCAAAAGCAGGTTTTCAAGAAACGTAAACGATTTATTAGAGCATACATTTCCCCCCTGCGTTGTTTTGGAAGAGTTTTACAACTGGCACAAGTTTTAGTAAGAGTGGATCGGTTCAGTTCTTCGAGTTAAAAACGAACTTAAGTTGTAGGATAAGGTTTCCAAGGTTATAGGTTATTCCACTTCCTCACGTTATTCGCGCCCGTAGTGACCCAGATACAGCTAAAGAATACGCTTTTCCAAGAGTCACATATCGTACCGATTGAAGTACTGAACGACTAATCTTGGTGCGAGACTTTCATTGATAGCTTGATTAGTTTTGTGAAACGGTGTCGTTAGCACAACCTAATGGAAACTTTATATGCATGCATATACCATGTTTATGACAAATGCATCGTGTATTCTGTAAATAGAGGGGCCTTACCGCATTATATTTAGTTGGTACACGGCTTAACCACGAAAGTGACGAAAATGCTATTACTACACTCCCTAATATATTAGTGTTGAATAAGACAGTGACTTTCCAGACTAATTTACGATTTGTCGACCAAAATACACTAAAGCAGAATTGCATTTTCGTTTCTACAACATTTGTGCAAGGCCACAACAAGATGAAACATTTGCTGACTTTGACAGTATTGCGAGGTTCTTCTTTGTATAAAAGATCCCTTTATAAGCCCCATAGTAACCAACCGTTGGGATTTCACCAATTGATAAGGAAGTAGGGTGTCGTGTTTTGCGTAAGAAACAATATAAATCGATACTTTTCCCTGTATTTTGCACGCGCCATCTCGGCGCCTCGGCATCTTACATGGAGACATCGTGTTTAATTACGGACAACGGAAGGGTAATTAGAAATGAAATAAGTAGCATATGCCTATTTGCGCCATTACATTCGCCACGTTAACATTAACGATATCGTGTTATATTCAAATTGGATATTTCAAATTTTGAGTTTTTTAGTGATTGTTACATCCACAATATTCCAATAAACTTTGCTGCAAAACTCACTACAGTCCGGCGGTTAAAAGAGCAGTTCAGGATAGAAACTCTTGTCAATACCACAGTACTCTAATTGTTATGAAAATTTCTTAAACTGCCGATCAGAACTGATAAGGCATGAGTTAAAGGACCGTTAATTTCTTTTTTAAACTAATGGGCAAATGCATTGATTGCTCACAATCAGTTGAACGAGTTCAAACCTGTCAAAAACCTCACTTCCTCACTGCTCGCCCATATAGAGCCCGTGTCTGAAATTTCAGACAAATCAAAAGGATGCACAGATACACAACGCTATCGTTGCAGAACTAAATCTTTAGCGAATACTCTTAAATCGATGTCGTCTATCGTCAAGCTGCTATCGGTTCAACGTCATTCTACCTGAAACTGCATACCCTTCTGGTTGTTTGGTTCTTCGACTGTGCTTCGTACGACTGAACTGAGATCCTCATCATATCCTCCGAAACTATACAGCTTCTATATTACTGATGGGATTGTCTCACTGGCTGATTAGACCTGACAAGGGAACTTTTAAAAAGTTAATCTATGGAAGTTTTATAATGTTATGTTATGAACATATAAGCAATCCTGACTGACCTCACTGAACATCATATACAATCATTCCTGAGTCAACCTAAAGGAAAATTGACAAAGTCAAAGCTTTGCTGTTTCTTATTATGGAAACTGTGGTTTACAGCGAATCTTTCAAAAAAATTTAATGATTAACTGTTTTCGTTTCGGCAAAGCTCCTTATTTTGAACCGGACTTCAGAATACAGCTACCTTCAGGCATCTTTTGTTTGTTTCTTTTTTAGATATTCATTAGATTTATTCAAAAATTAATATGTGTATTTAACCATATTATAACTACAGATATATTCTACTAATCGTTGAAGGCCAATTAGGTGTTATATAAGCCCAAAAAATGTAACTACGATCCTATTCTTCAATTGATGAACATTTGAAAAGAAAATTACATTTCATTTAAATAACCCGCAAATTACTTCCCAAAGCCACATAACTTCAAAAAATTCAAGTCAAATAGATCTTTTATCAGATTAGAATTAAAATCATTAGAATTTTTCTACGTTCGTTACAAAAAAGTAAATGCCCAAGATTTAGCTTTTAGTTATTCCGTACTTCTGGATCCATTTCCGTTTAAAGTTTGTCATGATCGGCTGTATCTTTAAATTCAAAACTAATTTACATTGAAGTGGATGTGGGATTTTCGTAAGTGAAATCGAAATAAAAGCTTTGCGCCTATACTTTATTAAAATTTAGTGACACTAGAATTTAAACATCGATATACATAATAGGGTTGCATTGGGATTATTATTTGCAAAATAATCCGCACATACAATACAAATCGGATAAAATATTACAGGCCGTTTAGTTTTAAATCGTGGATACTCCTTTAAAAGAGATGCTTCTCCGAGTGATTACATTCTGTACAAATTTAGTAGCTCACTTGGCATCCGGGAATGTCTTTCGATACATTAATTCAGAGCGATATTTTCACGCTGACGTTTTCGTTATAAAACCATCGCCAGAGCGACGAATGTTCTTGGAAGAAAACTATAAATGGAAATTCACACATAAACTTGTTGCTGAACTGCCCACCCCTGCATATCAATCTTCTCTGTTGGATCTTACCCTTACATGGGTTATAAAAGAGACGGAGTTTGGATTAGGAGACTTGGGACCACCTTTGTGGTTTTTTAAAAGAAGGTGGAGCTTACCCAATCATGTGCCTCAAAAGTTGTCTAATAGACTTAGAGCCTCAGATGGAAGGGAAACGCTGACGCTACTGTTGACAGACGTATTTCAGGTTTCATTCGGGCCAAGGAGATATTGGGATGAGGAACTCCAATACCACTTGTTTTGGGGTGATTGGCTTCTACACATAACGTCATTTAGACAGGTTACTCTTATCACACAGCACCTGGTCATCCTTGCTTTCACCCATGAGAATCCAGACATATTTCGCCCGACAGATTATCGAGAAGGTCTTCTAATGGCACCTTTCACAATATTTATTCCTCAAGTGGCCATGAGCTCTGTGTTTATAGTTAAAAAATCCTGGATGCCTTGTTTACACTGTGAAAATCTCCAGCGCTCTTACCTGAACGAAGAATATTTTTTAGGAGAATTCAACACAACTTTATACTCTGGAATCAAAAATGGCTTTGGACAAGAATCAGGACGTTTGGCATTTTCTGCAGATGGCGTTCCAGGACTAGATTTTCCGGCTGAAATCCATTGTGATGATCCATGGAAGATTCTCTATCGAGTATATGACAAAACTGGAAAAGACCCTTGTCGTGAAGCGCGTGCCCTAACCACCAAAATAATCGCAGAAGCTTTAAATTTGACAACTTCGTGCTGCGGAAAGCCTGTCCCTCGATATAAATATGAGTACAATGATGTTCAACTAAACTACATTTTTATAACCCAGCTGCTCGTCCTGATTTCTCCAGAAGTTCATCGAATGATACTTTGGGACTACTCGAAATACGTATTCAAATACTGTTCAAATGGATCAAGTTACGATGTACTGAATATTTTTGAAATTCTTGGAAAACCGTTTGACATGTACACTTGGATTTGTTTACTTGTTGGAATCGTTAGTCTATTTGTTTACTTCAAGCAAGAGAGAGGTTCTAATGGGAGACCAGCTTCGTTTCAAAATATTTGTATGGAACTTGCCAAGCTACTACTGCAAAGATCAATTCAAAGGAAAAACCAAGTTCGTGTACTAGCCCTGTTTGTATTTTTCTTTACTGAGTTTTTCTACCTGGGCTCAGTCACTGAGAGAATAATAGCACCGCCGGCCCGACATATTATGGAGACGTTGAGTGAAGCACTCCTAAATGAATTCAAAATTGATGCGGACGAGACATTTTATCACGGATTTGAGGCAATCAAAGCAGAGCTGGAGAAGGAAGACTTCGGGGAAAGTTTCGCTAAATCAGGTTACATATATAATCCGAAATTTTTCAAGACAGCTGAGGATGAACCTACTTTCATTAAATATCTGTTGCCATCATCGTGGTATTCATATGAAGGTAAATCTCATCTTGGATCTTTTCATTCGAAAAACGGACAAATTTGTGACTACATACATCGAGCATACGGAAACCGGACGATTATGATTAAAGTTTATTCAGCATTTAAGGAAAGAAGTGGGCGGCTACTTCACCTAATTTTGTACGATTCAGGAATTCGACTTTTTTGGGTTCGTTTGGCTAGTTTTCAAAGTAGAGCGTTCAGGGTAAAGGAACTACGTGGAATAAGAAATGTCGTTGTTTTATCGTTTGACGACGATAGGTTTCAAGCTGTTTTAAAGTTTCTCTCAATTGGATTATTCATGAGTATAATCATATGGATGCTGGAGAAAGCCCAGAGTCTAAAACACGCTTATTCGTACGTAACATCTTGGTGCTTTACACGCAATGCCCGAGTAAACACCATACCAAACAGGACCTGCTGGAACCACAGCTGGAAATTACCACGTTACGTTTTTATATTGCGTCTTGTCCTTCAATGCTGGAATCCGATTAACCTATCGCACTTCCTGCCCATAGTCCCGGTTTTGCGTCCATTTTAGTGTGAACTTTACTCGTCAAAAAAGATACCGAGCAGAAGATTTGGGCTTCGAGAGTCACAAAAATTTGTTCAAAATTCCCGAAACGTGTCATACTATTATCTGGTATGTAACCAGCTTCTGTGCTTTTCAAACCAAAATAGTTACGTTTCATTATCCCCATTATTGCGCTGGATTTATTTATTCATGTTGCCAAATCAGAAAAAGTGAAGAATATCGTGGTCAAAGGTCAAATTGAATGTCATACTTACAATCTCCATTGTCAATAAGACCCCAACAGGCGTTTTCAGCCAAAACGGACGAGTTTCGAACATGGCGGCCAAATGTCTACATGCTGCCCACTTGAGTGGTTAAATCCAAACTTTTTGGGAAATAAACAAATATAGCAAAAACCGAGTTCTTCTTGGCTCGTTTAGAAATTTTTGCAATGTCCATTGGAATTTCATTTCAAATTGATCACTTTTGACAATTTTCATATAAATGTTTTTAAATTATACCAAGCTTTATCATTAAAATCCGAAAACTCGTATTTAAGAGTTAAACTCAAGATACATATTTTGGCCACAATTTAGGGGAAACAGTCGAATTCACAATAACTTTTAGTTGAATGGTAGACTGCGACTGCCTAAAAAGTCATTTTTTTAAAATGGCTTTTTAATGGCTAAAAAATACCGTTTCTGAAATCAACTTTTTTAACATGCGTAACATATCCTTTTGTTCAAAGAGAGGTATTAATGGTTCCCTTGCCGCAAAAGCGAACCTTTTAAGGATTAAATAACTGTTAATACCCAGCTTTGGTAGCATCTAAAGAACCCACACTGCATCTAAAGAAGGCTTATGCGACAGAAAAATTGGCGACCGCTGGTCCTGTGACAAGTGTTCCAAGACGTTCGATCAACCGGTCAAGCTGAAGCACCACATTTTGTATCGCCACCTTGGAAACTCGTTGGTTTGTGAGCTGTGTGGATATAAAACATCAGACCCTCACCTAATGACAGGTCTTCTACTCCAGGGATCATCTGAGAAAACACGAGAAGTGGTGTACTGGAGAAATGGACCTGGGAGAGAGAAATTTTGTCTGCAAATTTTGTCCAAGAAAATATGTTCACGAGAAGGAGCTCAAGTGCCATCTGAAGATGGTCCACGGGCAAGTCAACGTTCCGAAAAAATACAAAGCACCCAACAGGGGAACCGGAAGGAAAATCAGGCTCTCAGGGAAGGGGTAACCGTGCAAGTTTCCAGACTGTGGAAAAATTTTGTACAGTCTTAGGCAGCTGAGAAACCACAAAGTGGAGACGCACTGGATACACAAAGTTGGAAATGGTTCCATGAGAGCATCAATACCCAAAGCTAACAATCAACAACAACCAGACAAATCTTTCGCGAAAAATTGTTAACTGAAACTATGAAACTTCTGGAATTGAATGTTACAAGAAGAAAATTGATGATGCGCAAACGTTCGAACTTCTACTGACGTGACAACAAGAATCTTGTAAAATCCAACAACTATTGAAACTAACTTCGCAAATAGGTTGTGAAACATTTGGAATTTCAGAATGAAAATATTGATCTTCGTTACAGAAATATTTTCCGCGCGACACATTCATATAAAAGCAATACCAAACAAATAATGTGTATGCAAAACTTTAGTAAATAAAAGAATAAATTTTGAATAGTAAATAAAAACTTGTATTTGCAATTTTAATTTCAAAATCCTGGATATGGTTTGAAACACTACAAATTGGAGTTTACATACATGCAGAACCCATATTCATTGCGGCATTAGAACTCTAAATTGTATTTTTTTGCTATTTAATGTTCACTGGATAAAATAAAAATTTACTCCAGAAAAATGGACAGTCATACACAATTGTCTACTGGAGATTTAATGCTTACCGACTTTTTACCAAAGACGCTTTTTTAGAGGTCCACAATAGAGACATTATATATAAAACAATGGGCAAACCTGTCTAACCTTCATCATCCAATTCTATAATTGAATTGAATAGACTTTTGTTCCATAACTCATTGTTGATGCACTCGCAGAACTCATGTTTCACACGTTTGCATCTTACTTTCAGTGAGTATAAATAATGTCCGATCTAACTATACTAGCATCAATCTAAAATCATTTGGTTGGCAGCATACTACAACCAAGAAAGCCATTAAAGTTTTACCAAAACTACTTTACCCGTCGGCTTCTGAAGAACGAATTCATAATGTTTCGGTCTCTTGTTTGTATGGTCATCTTAGGCTTGGTTGCCTTTGAGGAAGCTGCACCACCGTCGTTGACGGACTGTACATCTGCTTGTGAAATCCTTCCTTTAGGACAAGAACGAGAGAACTGTTTATATGACCGTTCAATTCCATTTCCTAAAGAAGATGAAGAATGGGACTGCCACTACATGAAAAAATTTCTGATTTTGATTTCGCAGCTCGGGTCACAGAACAAACCCAGGAATACCAGAGATACGGTCGACGAGGCGTTTAAACAATCATGTCGTGCCACACGAGAGGATTCAAAAGCTAGAGATGCTTCGCAAAGATATGGATAAACTGATTAATGAGATCAGGGACATATAAACTTTTAACCTGATTGGTAAAAGTTTTCATGCAGCTTGTGCCTGTATAATACAACCGTTTATAAGAGAATAATTAAAACTGGAATCCAATCATTGAATAAAGGAATCGACTTGATTATTGCTTAAAATTATTTTTTATAGACTGAACGACTCATCAATCACATTGTGATAACAATTCATCAGTCCTTTTGAATTTTGATTGACAATGATTAGTCACAACGTAATTTATATTTTAGTTTCAGTTCATCAATTTTTTCACGATTTCAAGTATTGTGCATGGAGATAGTGTCGACAATTCAACGGATTACTACTGACCGATGCAAATTGTTTAGCATCATAAAATATTGTTTCTGAAACTATGCATTGTATTGGGCTGCACATTCAAAAAGGTCTCTCACTCTCTCGTTAACTATATTGCGTTTTGTTATATCGCGTACCACCTGCCATTATAGCCCATTGCATAGCGAAGCAAACATCATACCTCATTGGAGCACGTGTCACTTTATAGCTCAATTTGCTAAAGACATTATGCGTTATTGCGTATGACTTCTCATTAAAATGGCCTATACTGAAAACCCTACCGTCTGAATAACAGACCCCGTTCTTATTTAATAATCGGCGGTTAACACTTTATGCGGATGCCAATCTGCGTGTCTGTCTGTCTATCCTTCTGTCACTTTCCGTAGAGCCTTTTGAGCTGATTGTTTTTATTATAATAACGACAATGCCTAATTCAATTGGAAATTGAATTTAAACCAGCAAAGTGACCCGTTTTTAACGTGTTGCATGTTGGCAATCGGCTAATATGGTTAGTACGTACGCATTTATATGCAAAGTTAAACAAAAGAAATGATAACATTGCAACCGGTAATTTCATTTTGAAACAATTTCGATAAACATTGTTGATCTTATGCTCAATGTTCTTGACAATCTTGGGAAGGTCATTAGTGCGTCTCCCAAGTACGCGGAGTTCAAATCACTGGGGCTCTCTGTAATCGACATCGACGAGCATAATTAATCCGATGAGTTCGATGACAGAGCAACCCAAGTGCAGCTAGAAACCGTTAAACTATGTCCGCATTTACAAGACTTTGGAACAAATTTTGTTCTGTATGAGACAGCTACAGTTATCTTTCCCTGCCCTGCTGTGTTTCAATATCAACAAAAGCTAAAGAGGATGTATGTTGATGTCGAACTTATCAGGGTTGTCGAGGAGTCATTTGACTTATCTTCTCTGATCACCGAGATTTCAACATTGGAAATCCCTATGGATCGTGCTGAGTTGGATCTTTGTCGCTAATAGACTGGAATATTTCACAATTTATTCTATTACATTTACATGATGGCCGTGAGATTTAGCAATGACTCATATGTAAGTACATTTATGTATGTTAAGATTAGATTATAATAAGAATCTAGGATGTATGATTTATGCTCTAAGTGTCCAACGCATCGACAGAAATCTGTTAGCATTATTCCCCTCCAGGCTAAATAAACAATCTTTATATGATTTCCTTTTGCAAGCGTATGACACAGTTTACAATTTGGTTATATGCGAAATTACATTTCGACGTTTTGAGATCGCTTGATTCCTATCAACTGTGGAACAAGGCGATAGAATAGTTTGCATACAAACGCCCAACAGGGATATGTCCATTGAGTATACGCACAAGATAGTTTTCAGCAATTACAGAAATTAATTTCATAAGAGCACAAATACCTCAGGGACTTTTTACATAAATACTTAAGTATTTAATATGTTGTAATTATTACTTTGCTTGAGTTATGCTACATTTTGCCCGCATGCGGGCAGATTCACGTTTTTGGGTTGCATTAGAAAGAAGATTTTTTTGTTATTGAAGCATTGTTACAGATTAATATATGTTAATTAATCAGACAGATACAAGTATGGAGCATCTCTAATTACCGATTAAATTTTGCTGCTTGAAATGCATTTTATGAATTAGCAAATTAAGGTATTTTTATCGAATTTGATTGCTCCTAATTAATAATTAGGGCATTCCCTATTTGTAACTTTTACCCGTTTCAGTCATGAATATGGTTGTATTTTCTTGGATTAAAGATTTTTATTTGAAGTTCAAAACGACAACGACTAGTTAGTTATTCTTAAGTTATTCGAGTTCCCCAATTTTCGAACCGTCGCAGGCCCCCCCAGGGTAAGTTACAAAAAAACTCCAGCGAAGGATAATCCTCAGTCAGTGTCCAAGGAATATTGTAAATTTCAGGTCGAAATTCCGCTTCCTTCATATGGAAATTAGGGCGACGAAAGGACGGACAGACATCGACGAAATCAAGAAGTAGTTTACACGTCTTAGTTAGTATAACTTTCCTTTGACACGGTTCCTCAAGTTTATTAAAATGGTTAAAAATGGAAACACGATAGTGTAGGAATGCTTCGTCGGCCAGATTTATCATATGTTAAATTAAAGGATCCAACGAGTAACTTGTTTCTATATGTAATATGTTGCAATTCGCTTAAATATATGGAGTAAACATGTGCAATACCTTTCAATAAATAATGAACACTAACGATAATAATTAAATATTAGTTGTAACCTTTTTGCAGTTTGATCGCAGTTTGGGATACATTGTTACTGGTTCTTTATGTATAAATAATAGTTACAAACTGATGAAAATATCAGGTACAACCTCTGAACTAGTGTCTTGGAACCTGATAATTGGTACTTACTGTCTCTTCACATAATACTTAAAACATACAATCATGATCAACACCCAAGCCCACTACTCGCGTCTGCATGCCTGCGTCGGTATACTCCAATTGCCTACGTTCACTCGTGGAAGCTGAAAAATAAACCTTCAGGGTCAAAACGAGGTACTCATGAAAGTCAACTAAACGCTGCATGAAATAACAATTTCAATTGGATTTATTCCGACGGTCTCATAGTCACCACGAGTATTGCCTACCATATTTAATACAAATCTTAATTCTGAATTGAAAATGTACTTTTAAAGGGCGAATAGTTCATAAGCGTGTAATTGATATAAGTGGCATTCTATAAGCATATGGCATAGAACCTAGTTGCAGTTTGCCATATTTTTTGACTGATTCGATTCCTCCTAATGTTATAATGAATGCCAGGTACAACATATAAGCTACCTAGTTTCGTGGCAACTAGAGGCAGTTTGTAATATAATATTCTACGACTGCTTACATGTTAAAAACATGCAATCGAGATGAAAACCCGAGCCTCCTACTCGAATCTGTGGGCATACTGTAAATACTTTATAGAAAACCGTATCTCTAAACATCTCCGTTTCTAGGGATCTAACATTATGTGTGTGACTTTGGGATATAGATCGTTCTCAAAAACATGAAGATTACTGACATGAATTAAATTATTAAGACGCAATTTCCTTGGATATTAGGCCGAAATTTACTCTTACTTGTTTTCGCTCATAAAAGTGACCAAAAGAGTTAATTTTGTAGTCTTTCTGGGTCCCCACAGGGTGTCGGTCTCTAAAGAAGACCGGGGCTTAGACATCTCGATTTTTAAGATGGTCGTGGGCGTTCTTTCCAAAATTTACAGTACCTCATTATTCATTATTCATTATACTCTGTCCAATTCCATGGAAGTATCAAGGTACATACAACTTCAGAACGTGTTACGTCTTAAGATCAATCAACTAAAAGCTACCCAGGAAAAACCTATTCAGTTGGATTTGTCACGTAGTCACGAAGATGGCCTACCAAGTTGAATAAAAATCTATAGGGTAATTTTGTAGTTTGAGGGGTCTAAATTCTTCTCTAATAGTCAACAGTATAAGGTGATATCCATTTTATGAACCATGGATCAATCCAGACAACATCTTCTTATAGCTCTATTATACGTTTATTTTACTCTGGCATCGTGGGGGTTCTACACAACAAATTCTACAAGAACCCAATGGAACCGTAACAGTAGACTTGAACTGAGCAGACTACCTCGACACCAATGTATTCAATGTCCACCGGAGTTGGATTTAGGACAAATTCTTAAGCCATTTCATACCCAAAACTGCCATGTTGTTATAGACAACTACGCCAACATTGATATATTTACCGTTACACCGATGCTTACTCGTTTTCCTACACCAAAAATAGCTGAAATATTCGACGACTTTCCACAACGTAGTTCTGTGATTTGGTCCCCAAATGACATAAACCTGCTGCCACTGAAATTCGAAAATTGGAAACAAAAATACGACTGTAATTCTTCATTATACCTGAGTCCCTTAAAGCAGCCTGGTCTACTTGATGAACCAGTTGACTACTGTTTGCGATTGGTTCCTTTGACCTACATGTCCGGCACAAAGCCGTGGACTTGTCTTGTCCAAATTGACCTTTTTCGCCCAAATTTTGACGACCAATTCCTGTCGGTCTTCAATCCTGAAAATATTACGGTACCCACCTCCACAAGAAACTTTTATGTAACCGTTGATATGGAAGCCAACATTTGGTTGTACCGTCCTAAAAAGCTACGTGAATGGTCAGTTACTAGAAACTCCAGAAGTCTTTTCTATCGCTGGCATCGACTGGACGTTCCTCTTTTAGTTCTTGGAATTATTCGCAAATTTGCTAACAATGGCTACTCCTTTGAATTCCAATTACTGACCGTTGGCAGCAGCAACACAGGCGTATCTGTCTCAAAAGTTTTGAACGGAGAATGGAACAGTTTGAAAATGCAGGAATTGTTGCCTCTTTGGTATTCTAAAAATAACGGGAATCTGGGCGCATATTTTATTCCCCCTTCAACGAATATGGGAAAAAATACCATAGAGGGAATAGGCAGTTCGGTGTTAAGTTGTAGAAACGAATACACTAGTGAAGATATTATTTTTCCTAGAGCATGGCAAAGCAAGCAGTTTCGCATATACGAAGCCTTAACCCACATTCTCTTTTCAGTATTTCAAAATTACACGATATACAATGGGCCAAACAAACGTATTTGCAAAAATCGAATCGGCGATGCGACTCAAACAAACTTCGGTGGGCATTTCAAATGGAGATTTAAAACGTCTAGGACAAACCCAGCTAAAATTGTACGCATGATGAGGTTTAACGACACACTAGCCAAACTACGCTTCATTGCTTGCGGTGAAAGAGGATCAACACCGTTTCTTTTGTATGACCTGATGAGCGCATATGATCCTTCAGTATGGATATTTATTATGACATGTGGTTTGGCAGTTTCAATTAGTTTGCAGTTGTTAAGGAGTAATTGTTTTCAGTCAAGCCTGTATTCCATCGTCAAGGTCCTTCTGGAACAGGGGGATCCGTTTACGAACGACTTTTTAAAGTATGTTTCGTCTAGAATTGTTGCGACGACCATACTTTTCACAGGGATTGTGTTAAGCAATGGATACAAAAACAGAAACGTGTATAATATCATAACAAATAGAAATCGAATGCCGTTTCAAACGTTTGAGCACCTTCAAACAAATAAATATGTAGTTTACACAAGGGCACGTGAAGTAAAATATTTTATACATAATGAACACTTTTTTTCAAATGTTTCACGAGCGCTTCAGAAATTGACGACGCCAAATGAAGTACGAACACGTCACTATTATGACGGAAAACACGGTATTCAGTTGGTACTAGGGAAACAAGAAGTGAAAATATATTTAGAAGACGACCTTTCCGATTATGGTGGTTATCAGAATGGCACAGTGTTAAAAATGCTCAAAAATGTCACAGGATTTCATCCACAGATCAGAAAGCTCCTACTGAAACCACTTCATGAAGTGAAGTTGAGTTGTTTCCATGAACAAATCCTTCGATTTCAAATCATACGGGAGTGAATCGCAAACTTTACGGTTAATGTTTAAAGAGGAAGAAGATGAACTATTAACAAATACGCTGGCCGACTGCAAGAAAGCTGCTTTCATTGTTAGTGAACGGAAATGCCAAGGATTCCAGGAACTCCTCGACCGTAGAAAAGGCGTCCGAGTTGATATTGGCACAGAGGCTTACGGAGGGGCTGAAATCGGAGTTGAGTTTATAGGAGTAGTTAATATCCCTTTTATTACAAGATTGTGGGGTATGCAGCAATCAGGGATTGTCAATTGGTGGATCAGAGTACTGGACACTTTCAGGGTAGGTAGTTCTCAGGAAACTGAAGTAAAAGCTGCCAAAATTACAGGAAACATTCTGGTAATATTTTTGCTGTGGAGTTTAGGAGTATTTTTAGCTTGTTTTGCGTTTGTTATTGAAAATCGAAAAGTGCTGACAAGAACAATTTCTCGTTTGTTTCGAATAGTGTATAACCTTGTGAGAGAAGTCAGAAAATTATGTATTAAAACTAAATGGATTGTTTCAATGCAGTTGGCATGAGAATAAATGCAACCAATATAATTATCTGTAACGTAGTTTTTTCAGGTTCGTTACTGTAAGTGTCCTCTTAATATTTGGTCTAATGGTATTTATTCTTCAGTTGAGTATGCTTAATGTTAATAAATGCGCCGTTAACAATTTTCTTCCCAAAAATTAGAGCGACCGGTTTCAGCTATAATTTGCCTTCATCAGGCTGTAAGAAATTGATAATTATCGTACATAAATTTATTTGATTGTTATAGTTAAAGTATACAAAAATAGTTTAGTAAAACATCTCTATATGATAGAAATAAGTAAAAACAAAGCAAAGTAAGTTATACGATAAGATTTTGAATGTGACCTGGAGAAAGAAAAACAATCAATAAATTATTAAGTAGCGAAAGCTACTTTATAAAATCGTCGTGGTGGTCTGTCCGTCCGTCTGTGGACACGATATCTCGTGAACGCTTGAGCGGATCTTGGTGATTTTTTGCACACAAGCTCCAGGGTTCCCTGGCATGATGCGGTGTCAATTTCAGGTCCATTCGTTTAGCTCTTCCCGAGTTAATGGCCAATTAACTTTAATTGTTCGTTAAATAACGAAAATTTTTTATTCGCGTAATCGATAGAGCTTTTTAAGCTGATCATTTTTGCTCATTGAACCCATGCTTAATTTTGTTATCTATGCCAAAGGGAATTATAATTGATTTTGTGTATGGTTTTTTGAACATGGTTTTGATAATACAATTACAATCGTTTGTGCTAACATCTTTCGCTACTTATGGGAATCGTGCTTGAGCGGTTTATATTTTCTGCTGTTTGGCACAATAAGAATATTCGTAATCTGAATATTACCCATTTTGAACATGTAAATTTTATAAAGTTACATTGTTCAAAGGTTAAAATTACATACTCAAAGAGATTTAACTCTTGTACAAAACATATTTTAAACAATAAAATTTGGCTGAGAGCCAAGTTTTGGTTTGAGCGGAGTTAGCGGAGCCTACTTATCATTGAGTGGTTGAGAGAATTTAGCAGCAAATATTTTTTCTTTGTTCGTTTTTTCTATACTTTTGCGTGGGGTATTGGGCACAAAGAATACGATTTTATACCCGAGTTTCTGACATATGATGACGATAAACAGGCTTTTCACATTGGTTAAGCTTGTGTTTGAATAGGTCACTAAATATTAGGTATACAATCATGCGGTGAGTGTTTTATTACGGGCGCTGAGAAAACTAATCGAATTCCACATGCTTTTTAAGTCATCTTCATCTGTATTCGGAACAGAAAAAAACGGGTCAGTTTCAGTTCACCGGGTTTTGTTTACAATTTTATTTCAACCAGAAAAATATGTCGATCAGTTTAAACTTCAACAACAATTCCATTAAAAATGTTTTATATTTTTAATTAAGGATATTTCGAGAAGTTATTATAGAATTTGACCCCCACACTCATATACGATACTTGCAGTCCCAACCTACTGTCCTTTACAAATTACGGACGTTCATTCATCTCAATCTCTGCGTCCTCGTTATCTACACTATCACTACCACTACCGACGCAACATGACATCCAGATTGTACCTCCTGAGCCGACACAGACATGGGTTCTCACCACGATGGAGATGCATATTTGCAACAGCATTAATAACGAGTCT
>JAAXOA010001124.1:0-17336 GCA_036561885.1 Salina celebensis
TGGATATCAGTTTCGTTTTTCCAGAAATCCAATCTTCTATGGAATGATTTGCTATTTTAATTTCGGGGAGAGGTGTGTCTAACTGCATTGTTTTCGCATATGGACTCCAGATGTCGGAATCCTTCCTATAGGACATGGTCATGTTGACTAGCCCCTTCAACGGATTTTTCCAGTAGCTCAAAGGTGGTGGCTCTCGTATGAAGGCAATCCGAGGAATTTCCTGGGCATGCTCCGTATTTGGAAGCTCGGACCTAATAACACAAACTGAACGTTTTAACAAAAACATCGAAATCGGGGAATAAAACACGCCAATTTTATAAGCTTACACGTTAAAGCCGCGATTAAACATCCAAAGAACAACTGCGTCAGCGTCAGTGACGGCATCCCTCGCAAAGGAAAACTGGCACGGGTTAAGGTTTCTAAATTCAGATAGGTCAGCATCACGGCAGATTTTATTCTGTTCATGGTTGATAACTTGGATGGTGTAATTTTGGAGCACCATTCTTGTTTTCACTTCTGATTTAGAGACGTAAAATTTTGGAGGTATCCAAAATGTTATCTTAGTAATTGCTTCTGCAGTTGCAGCTACACCACTAATATCTGTTTTAGGGACAGAATGTGGATGCTTCCAGTTAGACAGCTTGTTGTCTAGATACACATTTTTATAATTTAACACATACAGTGACGAAAGAGTCAGGATAACTACAGCAGCTAAAAATTTAAAATTTATTTTCCGGGCCATCATAATGATTAGGTTTCATAATACGTGAATTACTGTTTGCAAATGCCGGTTCCAACCATGAAACCCCTGTGTCGACTAACACATTACATTTGTGGTATTCTACTTCAATCACATACTACGTACAATTGATGGATATTGGATAATAAATCGCTGTTTGAGAGCAAACATCATGCGTTTATATGGTCGTAAAGTCCAGATAATGAAAAATCCGTAAAATTCAAATTTGGTTACTTTAGACATCCGTAATATACGCAATAAACTGTTGCTACTACAGTTGCTGGGATTGCTCTGTAGAAATTTGCGTGACTTAAAAATACTTACATGATCATATCATGTCAATCAAATAAAATGACAATAAAATTATATTACAATTGCATAGGATTTGGTTACCACAGTCATTCATAACGACAGAAATAAGAACAACTCCAAAAATCTTTAACTGACTAGGGCCCGGTCTGATAATGTAGTAAAACGCAAAACTAACATGCGCTGTATGAAACTGCGTGCATTTTTATTTTTTTGTTTCCGTAACATTAAATAGTTCATTTGAAGTGGAGCTTTATCATTTCATAACAAGAAACATTTAAAACTTCGAGTACGTTTAGGGACCTGTGGAAGAGATTGTCCATATGAGCTCAAAATAAATTTCTTTGATTATTAAAATTGATTAGGTGTTTTTGTTTTTGCAAATTAAACTTGTACACACAACAACATCTGTATTGAATCCATTAGTGTTACAGTCGAACCCCTCTATAACGGTCGGCGATTGGCGACAAATTTTCCGACCGTAATAAGAAAGGTACCTTATAGGCCATGGTAAAATACACATGTTAAATGGGGTACGGGCGACAGTAGCCTCGACCGTTATTGAGGGGTGACCGTTATAGAGCAGTACGTTACAGCGGGGTTGAACTGTATTTGACTATAGAAACTGGTACCAAGACATGACCAATTTTTATACACAATATGACAATATTACAATTGTAAATGGTAGAAAGAAATACAATGTTTATAGAACCATCAATTTCATAGTTTTAATTCAATAATTACATACATATGTGTAAAATAGTTTACCATCATATAAAATTAATTATACACCGGATTCTTTAGACAGGCCGGATCACCGATAGAGTTATTATGCTGCCACCACCAATTCACATCATTGTACACATTTTGCTTGAAAACTGGGCCATATTTATGACTCAATACTTCATTGCATAATGAGCACCACTGTGGCCCATCGCTCAGTATTTTGTAACTTCTCCGCCACTGGAAATAGGTTTCATACAGGGAATAGTTTGACGCCACAACGTACAAATATTCCATCAGTAGATCAACGGTTTTAAATTTCCTAACACCAATAAAACTATTCGGTGGAGCTATTGCCTCATAGTTTGCACCACCAAGAACAACAGGAACCATACCAATATCTAGCGACCGCCAAAACTTCTCTGTAACATAATCCTTGCATACCGCATTCTCAAAAGCCAGGTAAAAGTTATACTCCGCTGCAAGATTTCTCCAACTTTCACTACTACAATTCTTGTCAAGTCTACCACAAGAAAATGGCTGACCGCATTTACCGAATATTTGAACATCGTTTGCATGTTTCGCCGATCGCTTCATTTTCGTAATTAACTGATCTCTTTTTGAAGTTGTATGACAATTTGACATAACACCAACAGCAAATTTAGTCTTCATGCGAACAAAATCTTGCAGCAATACACCATTTATGTAAATATTCTCCGTTGGAACTTCCACTGGCGTTTTGTATCCATATGGTGAGACTACGTTGGAGTCTTGTCTGTATGTCATCGTCCAATTAATAATATTTTGAAGTGGATTCCGCCAAATACTTAATGGTGGTGGCTCCAGATTATACGTAACCCATATTTGGTCGCTGGAACGATTAACCTGAGATGGTAATTCTGACCTTCAAATTAAAATAATTCGACTTAGATTAGTTAAATGAGTTTCTGGAATGATTTGAGCTTTTCTTACAGTTTGTAGCCGTCACTGAACATCCAAATTACAATGGCATCGGCATCCGTCAAATGGTCCCCACTATCCAGCAAAAATTCGCAAGATTTACTATTTGGTATGTGATAAGTGGAAGGAAATTTATTCCTACAAATTGAATTCTCCCCATGGTTCATTGATTTGGCCACGGATTTTAGCCTACCAAGGCGTTCCTCTGTGCGAGGCGGATGATTGGGAGACACCCACAGAACGATTTTCACTTTCTGGCTAATGTTGTTGGAATCCTTTGGAAAATATCTTAAGATTAATATGAAGAAACCTAGTACTAGCAGCATTCTTCCATTCAGAGTGAAACGAAGTTTACCCATTGTATTCTTTCCTTGTTGTCACTTACTGCAAATGCCCTCCTGATATTTTCGTTGGATTGCTCTGATGATGGTAGAACTAAAGTGTGGTTTGGGGGAATGGTGAAATTTTATGGACTAAATTGACACAATGTGTATGCAGGTGTTCCCGAAATCATTCTTTCATCAATATTGAATCAAATCTTGGTACGTTGGATATTGTAATACATGGAAGAAGGTAGTGGCTTGGTTTTTATGTATTTACAAGTATTTAATGTGAAAAGCAATAAAGAAATCTATCTCCAACCGCGGACATCAAAGCATGTTTGCTGCATAAAAATGGGATATTTGCCGAAATGAAGTTTCATATCTCGCTTAAATTCAGCTACACTCGCCCTACCATAAAACATTGTTTGCAAATCACTAGCGTGTATTATACGATTTTTTCATATAATATCCAGGATGCCTTCTGTGTGAACAATTTTTATGTTGGCGATGGTTTGGACTCGGAGACTTTGGAGTCGGAGACTGGAGTTAGATCAAAGCTCGTAGTTGCTGTAATCCAGATCAATAAATATTTGCTAATCCTTATAAATCCAGCTAACTCCATCACCCTTTGACGTAGATCCGGGGCTAGACATTGTAACCAAACGTATTTTGTTTTTTGAATGCGGTAAAAAAGAGGCATGAAAATTATTAGCGCATGAATATCGGCAAATGCAATTAGGTTTCCACGTGATCTAAAATAGTAATGGAAATTCTCCAACAGATATCTTTATTCACTTAATTGTCATAGCTTAAAGCGTCATTCATACAAACAAAAAATACAAAACTGCTATGCAAAAAATAGATTCAATGACCTACGACCAATATTCAAGAAAGAAAATTCTGAACAGCAGGTTCTATTGTTTATTTTATCAACCTCTTGATGGAAAAGACGGAAACCAAATTTTTCCAATTTTCTGATGAACTGTATCACCGAGCTAGCATTTGATTGCCTCAGACGGCTTCCGTCATCATGTAACTTTATAAGAAGTTGGCCAAAGGGTAGCTGGTGGGAAAAGTCTCGAAAAATTTGTGCGAACGAGATGTACTCGTATCCTTCTACATCAACTTTCAATACGTCTATCCACTTATGACCGTTAAAGTCCATTATAGTTTTCAATGTTTTGGAACTTCCATTGTTTTGCTCATCAATACGCCATGGTTGAAAGTGTAGCCTGCGTTTAGTCGACCGGAGTAGGTAGCCAATGCGGGATACGAACGGATCGTACAAGAATACTCCACAGTGTGTTGATTTTAGAATATTTTGCTCAAAATAAGAGTTGCTCTTCACCCCAAACGAGTAAACGATGCATTGACTTGACTTCTTCGACTGAAGGTTTGCCAACCCGCACATCCATTTGCCCCCGTGCGTTTTACCACCAACAATTTGAAGAAATTCGTCAGGACACTGAAATTGTTCTTTAATGTTATCCCACAACTCTGGAACCTCCGTATCATCCCTGATGAATGTAAAGGGGTATCCCCTGGAGGCGTGTTTTTCAGGAGAATCTTGAAACTGAGATCTTTCACGGAGCAAGTCATTCCATGCCAAAATATTACAAGATATTAACATAATTATTACCAGACACGTGAAACCAGACGAAATTTCCATGGAGCTGGCCATAAGTAAATCCGTAATGTTTTTTTCCTGTTGTACTTCAGCGTTTTGAATGAAGAGAATCAAGTTCCTATCGTGTTCATTTCAGGTGTCTTTTTTATGTCATATTTGCTCTTAAAACAAAAACCATAACATACATATTTGCATAGTTGTTAAAAGTTGCAAGCTGGGTAAAATATATAATGGTTTAGTTTCTGCACTAAATGTTAGTTCCGTCTATTAACCTATGTTAACGCAAGCAATAACATTCATAATTACTTTGCTAATACTGGCATTGATATATTTCTATCTCTGCAATATTAGCTTTTCGTGTTTTCTGTGCAATAGGTTTCCAACTTTGGAGGATTAATCTTACAAGGAATTGTACAGTTTAAATCCATTTATGTGTTCTTGGTTCGTCCACTTGCGAACCACATTGTGTAGATGGCCACTTTCCAGCCCGTGAATAGCACTTTTATGGCAACGGGTTGCCACACAATGTGCTACGCTGTACGTTTCATAAAGACGAACCAGTGACAGCTTCTTTCAGACCGGAAACAACAAAATATGTGCTTCATTTTATAGCGTTTTAAACCAATGTTTTCTAACACTTATTAATGCTCGTAGCAATATGAAATTTATGACTTGTGAAATTTTCATATTAACAAGTTCCAAAGGCGAAGTCTTTTCGTAGTAGTTCATTTATGGCTCGCGTTGTCCTTTCAGTATTTTTCGCCAATATGCAGAACACACAAAATTCATGTTGGGTTGGCTACTATGAGAATCTAACTTCCTTTTACAGCTAAGGAGTAATGATCCGTGGCTGTAACTCCGGTATTTTCTTCAAATAGGGTAATGACAACCATTCATTGACAGTAGAAAAACGACCCCATTTGGACGGTACATCACCATATTATATACTAAAGTTACGTAAAATAAAATAAAACAACTATAGTTATGACATTGAATCAATACCCTCTGGACAATCAATTAGCTCATCGTTATAAAACAAAATTAACAAATGTAAGAAAATATTTCTATAAATTCTCAGTATTAGGATGGAAATATAGCCGTTTATTAAATAACATCTTAGTTTTACGTGCAGCAATGTAAATTCGCCTTCATATAACTTTCTTCACAGAAGGTTAGATTTCATGCATACATACATAATCCACTCCCAAAACCCGATACTAGCTAATAGTATCATTAAACATAAAACCAAACTTACTCAACACAATGCTTGTTTATTAGTAATATTCGCCGCTAAAGATATCTAATACTATCCAACTATGAAAATGATAATTTTCTCCGTGTAATCGTCTTATTCCGTATCCTTTCCACCAAATTGGGTTAAAGGTAGACGTGATCACAATCTTATTCACGTAAGTGTTTAAAAACGCAGCCCACCAGCTAAACGTGCTGTTTGGGAATATAATATGCTTACAAGCTACCATTAAATACAAATCCTGTAAACTAGTTGTATTTAATTCGGAAACATATACAAATTTCCATTTTTCCTCCAAGTCTGCGAGCTTGTCCTTGGCATACGAAATGTCGTCGGAAAACACAAAGAAAACTGGCTTCGGAAGGTTCTGTTTATTTAATTCTTTTACCATTCTTCGTACTGCTATTCTCTGATATGCAATCGGGACGTAAAACGCCGGCTCGCCTAAGCTAATAAAATCTCCTCTTCGTATATGAATCGCTACACTTTCCGAACTAAGAATCAAATCTAGGATAGACAGTAAAATGTCAGGCATGGAATTCGAAATTGCCACAGATGACTGCAACATACTGTGTAACTCTTCCGATGCATTAACCCAGTAAGACGGTGACTGGCAGTACCCGTTTAGTTGAATAAAACCTGATGAATTGGTAATAGCACTCGGGAATTTTCTATCCAAATATTGTATATCTCCTATGTAAGCTACGTTTGTTATATTTGTTGATGGATTGTAGGTTCTTAACGTCATTATTGTAAACTGATCCAAGCAGAATTCCCGGTTTGCTGTACCAAACTTTCGACCATCCTTGTTTCCGTGCTTCCAAATGTACAATGGCCATTTGCGTTCTTCGGCAAGGGCATAGGAGCATGCATACTGGAATAATTGGTTGCCAATTCCACCAATTGGCTTTAGAAGTACTCCAGGTTGCGGAAGATTTTTTCCGACACTAATCATTTGTGTTGGTATTGGATCAGCATTTGCTTTGGTGACGTTTTCAAGGACATAGTGTGTATTATATGGGCAATGATTTTTGGATATCAACAGCCAAAACGTAAAAAGTGAAAGAACACAAACTATTATTTTCTCTAAGGGCTTCTCGAAGAGCACCGGATAACTCATAATTCATCAGACTGATATGGTTGCCATTTATTTTCTGGAAATAAAGTCTCTTTAAAACCTTTTCTGCCTCTGATGTAACACGGATGGCACAAGTAACTTACATTTAAACTCATTGACGGGATTACATCGTTTGTCTTATTTTCTCCCTAGTTTGATATGAGCTGTTAGTTAGCGACGCACTTAAATCTGTGATAAAAAATCTAAAATATCGATATGTTTTTTTTTTAAAATTTGCTCATGCAAAACAAGTAAAATAATAAGTAATAGTAATGAGGGCAGTGATAAAAAGTTACTGAAATCAGTTGCTGACAAATTACCAACAACCAACCATTATCGGTAACTTTTCGTTGTCGAAAGTCGAAAACTCGTCATATGACAATTAGAAAATGCTGCTAAATTGCAGATCTTACATTTTTTGTTGTCTTACCTGCATGAGAACGTTTGTGTGTCGATACTGGCTGTAGGTTCAGGAAACTCTGTTTATCTGACCGGTGTATAGCAAAATGTCTAATATACATATTTGTTTTGTGGCAATGTCGTCAGCTTTCATTTCACGGTTTACTGAAATTTAATAAAACGCTTCGTGAAAACAAGATTAGGGTTTCGTTATGCACAGTTAGTAAGGATTGTCACTACAATTACTATATTTGTTTTCCTTAGTTCGGTCACAGCTGTAAGAGATTTGTCACCATCCGTCAAAGATTACTTCGCAGATCCTCTACGGCTACAGACACATTCATTTTTTCTTTGTGCTTTCCTAAACAAAAACCGTTCGTTACTGAAACCCTCGTTTTTTTCGCGGAGCACTTTATAGCGAACATATGATCACTGAACATGTTTATCGCCGCAAATATTACCGCATTTGAACACTTTATCGCATAGACAAGTAAAGACAACGTAATATCTAGTGGGATTAAAGAGCCATAATACAAACCATTTTGTAAATATTTTTGTAGACGCTCTTAAGGATATAGACGAATACTTACTATGATAAAGTCAATGAAACCACTGCTTCATGAATCCGTGACTCGCGTATCTCCAAACATAATTGGAATCTTTATTGCCCAAACTTTGTTAACAAGGTAAATTTAAAACGAATTTTGTGGTTGCTCCTTGTTTGTTCCGAGCAAGTATTGACATAAATCCATGATTCAAATTGGGAACACATCCATAAAAATCAATTATGCAATCCGTACAGCTCTTCCGACGCATCAACCGAATAGAACCAACTTAAGATAAAATCCCAGGCGCATAAAAGCCCAAACATTAATGACAGAATGCGGGAGTTTGTACTAAATGGAGAAATCAAGACCAAGACGCATGCGAAACATAGCACGAAAGGTTGTAACTGCAAGCTGGAATCTAATTACCGACATAGATATCATACCAATGCAAGGTTTTGCAGTAAAACTTTCAGCTCCAAGAATCTGGGAACACTCCTTACAAAAAGTTAGCCAAACTTCGTCCTCCAATCTATCGTCATCACCTGTCCTTCTTTTTACGATGCTTAATGCCAAAATCAATGTAGCCTTTTTTATAACATTTCTTGAAGAAAGCCCCAAAGATAACAAGGCACATAATGCTGACATGCAAAGACCACAATTTCCTCAAACCAAATGTCCAACCTAATATACAAAACGATTGATTACTCTTTTCATAAATAAATAAATCCTTATAAATACAAAATACTTATACATAGTTGACTTTTCATGGAATTAACATGACTGACAACTGCATAAGATTAAACTGGCATTACTGACCGACAAACATATAATTCAAAATGTCGTAAGGGTATAACATAGCTATATTACATAAAATATTTTACATAAGCAGGACTATATTATGTAAAAATGTATTTCCATTGCCTGAACAACACAAATAATGTGATAAACCTCGATAGAGCCGATGATCGATAGAACTCGTGTATTGATTTGGATGTACAGTTTCTAATTCGGTATCAGCATAATCGGATGGTCTATTGATTAAACCAAAGCTAACAATAACTATAAAAAATCAAATTGTTTTGAGCTTTTACGACGTGGCATTTCGACCAAAACACTCGGGCAAGGACATTCCATTAGCTGGCCAGTCAAATATTTACTAAAAATGTCGCGTATTACACAAGCTGCAGTATTGTCAATTAGACTTATTGGGATGTCCGTGCCTTTGCCTTTTCAATTCCATACTACCTGCGGCGTTTCATATTTAGAAAGGCGTCCTACTCCAGGAATCGACCTTCCGTCCAAACTTGTTTGGTTTGTGCACTTGAACCTATACTTCCAATTCCTTTTCAATTTCCTTCAGCTAATGTGGTTTGTTGGGAACTGGACTACTTACACAAAGTCACACATGGACGAAGCTATTCTATGTTACATTCAACTGTGTGCATCTTGCTTGTTCTTGAATGGAGCACTTTCGTATAAACACGCTCTAGATGCAACCCGTACGATGATGAACCGAATTTTGTTCCTGTTGCATTCACGCAGACGTCCACTTCCATCTACTATAACCCGATTTACGATTCTCATCTCGTTGTCCCTTGCCGGATTTCCTTCTCTGACGGCGATGGCTTGTGCTATTTTACCATTTGTAACTTCCCGGGGACCGTATCAATTACTGTTTGGTCCAACCCTTCCTACAAAACTGGCAGATTCTCTGTTTTACGCAGCACCAGCATTATTTGATGTTGGTATTGCAGTTGTAATTCTCATAATGGTGATACATGTAGTGGTGGTATTAATTGCAGAAAGTGATGACATTTTGTATCTCGCTAATCATCCACAAATAGAGGAACTTTCAAGGCGAAAACGCTTTAAAACTTGTCTTCGGTCACTACAAACTGTTCGCCTTCTGATTGCCCCTTTCGTGGACGGCGTTTACAGATTTCTTGGTGCGGTAATATATTTAAATGTCCTTTTTGCATCAGGCCTCGGGTATGTGATACTCAAAATGCCAAACGCCCTACCCTTGGTTTTGTATAGTGTAGCCGCGCAATGTTGGATCATAGTTGTAATAATGTTACTCGCGGCCACCTATTTGGCAGGAATATCGACTAAGAATCTAGCTAACTTTAAATCTGTCTTCAAACAGGAACTTGTTAGTCAGGAGGACAAAAGAATTATTAAAGCTATTCCGGTGGTAGGTTTTCTAATAAGGCCATATGGAATTTGTAATGCATGTTTGGGTCTTACATTGTGTCATGATATTATTAACAATACAGCAACCATTATATTGTTAAATGCTTGACAAGTGACAATTTTTTCGGATAAATATAAAAGAACATGTGGCCATAAAAGTTTGCGTATTTATTATTCTACAAGGGCTAAAATGATAAAAATCTGCTGCAATTTCTACTGAATGTATTTCCACATTTCTGCGGAAAATTTTCCGATATTTGTTTAAATTTCATTGGAATGCCCTATTTTTTGTACATAAAAGTTATGTAACGGGGCTGAACTTTCAATAAACTTTCAACTTTAATCAAGAATGATCATTTTCGGTCATAAAGTTGTAACGTAAATTTTCGACGGCGAATTCCTTCGTGGTAGGAAAGTAATTTGAATATAAATTATCGAATGTTTGGATGTTGCGTAACTAATACTTAATAAACCTCAAATCGAAATATATACAAGTAACGGAAGCAACAGCAATGGGTAAGAACATTAGTTCATAAAGCTTATTCGAATTGCGAATAAACAAATTTAGTAGCAGCAGGGAGCAGAAAAACGAGGATGTATAAAAGGAGCGAATGTGTGGTGGTTTGCAACCTCAGTGTATGTATGCGTAAAAACGATGCTGCGAAAAAACACAAAACAGGCGAACAGATTGTTGCTTTTCTGTGCATTTACGTATGTTAATGACGTGCGCTACTGCTTGAGTAAAAAGGTAGAAGCGATACTTTATGCCTAAAATGTTGACATCAGTTAATTTACGTAAAATGGGGGGTTAGATAATTTTATTATCACTGACATAAATACATGTTTGCCAAAGACAGTACTAGAAAGTTACAATGGTGTTTTACATGATTATTTAGAAAACTACAAAAAATAGCGAAATATATATAAAAGAAAAAAAAATAGGTAGGAGAATATATATGATTGTGGACGATTGCAGCTGAACCTTTAACTACACTTATAATTATATCATTAATGACAGAATTTGGGATTTTCATTTGGTTGATTATTGATTGGGCTTGAGTTGTAATAGTTCCCTTCGATCCGATAAGGATTCCATAAACTTTTATCGAAAAACCATCCATGTTGCATTTCATTTTGGGTTATCTGCGCATGGTTCATAAATCATCCGCTTTTCAATATCAACTTCTTCAAATTGAACACCACCGGTTTCGGTCCTTATTGTTTGGTCAAGTACTACAGCAGTTTTGTTTCCTCTATCAATGGTAAGATGTCCAAACGACGGTCTAAAGTTGGCAGTTCTTCGTAAACTTCTAATCCATTATTTCTTAGGGCAGATGCCAGCATAGATCTTACACGGTGGTGTCTGTCATACCTCAATAAGCCTCCATATGGACAGTTACCTAAGATGTGGGGTAAAGTTTTTAAAGTCTCATAGAATCTGCGGCAGTGGCGCACGCCTTGGCTTCTTCCATGCAGAGTCCTTACTGGAACAGTGTTGGACACCATTTTAAAGTACGTTGTGTGCTCAGAAGATGAAAGACCAAGACCCCAAAGAGAGTTAACAGTTGGGCATTGTTCAAAAAGTTCGACCCCTTTTCCATGTAAAAGCAAACTTGTCCATTCTTTAAATTGTATGCTTCTCATAAATGAACGTATTTTCGTATTTATGGCTGGGACTGATGCTGACTCCTATAGTATTTTCTTGTATGTGACATCCGGAAGATATTGCAAACACTGCATCGTTCGATAAATCTATTAACTCAGGAATATAATTGTTTTTTATATTCATCAGAGTAATACACATCCCATGACATTGGATGGATGCCTCCCAAGTTGCGTTGATAAGGTTTAGTCCTTTGTTTTTCGATGCTGAGTACAACATCGCATTTGGCGAATCTTGAGGCAAGCATAAAATCTCCCGTGTCGTGCTTCGTATAATCTTATCAACAGCTTCAAGGAAAGTCTTGGGAATCTTATTTGACGATGTAGATTGAAGATAATAAGTCAATTTGGGCCAAATAAATGGCCAAATGGCGTTTAGAAGATTCTTCAGTTGAAACTCAATAGTTCCAGTCGTTGTAATAATTCAAATGAGGAAAATGTGTGACCTTTACACGAAAATGCAATGCATAGTCATTCAGATTAGGTGGACAATAACTGTACAACAGAAAAATATCGCGAGCCATTTATTATAACAGCAGTCATGTCAAATACTGAATATGTATATATTTTTAACATATGCAGCGGGGTTTTCAACAATATTATTATAAAACATGTGCAACGACCTTATAACTATAGTTAGCTGTAATTACAAGTTTCGATCTCAGAGATTTTAAAATGGAGTGTGACTATCTGCAGACGTAAGGCCCACATTTTAACGTTTCATATAGTGACACATTAACTTTCATCATGAACCAGTCAACAACTAACGATGTCGAATGAATTGATCGACCGACCCCTCACATGTTTTTAACTGGCTTGTTTCAATCCATTTTTTAAGTGATAAAAAACCATACAAACAAATACAAATTTATGAGCAAAATAAAGAGTTTAGTAGGAGGAAAGTAAAAAGTCAATGGATATCATATCAATCTCGTCTGCAAAGCATATTTGCGTAACAATAGATGTTGACCCCAGCTTTTGCATTGCTTTCCGTCGGACGGAACACATTGGCACTTACTTGTATTCTATCTGCTGCTTTTGGTTTTCTGACAGAACACAATGCAAAGCTGACGTCACCAAACATTGTTATGCAACTAAATTTTGAGGAGGAGATCCTACAGCTAGACTTATAGTACATCTATGGTCAACAATCATCAACGTCTGAACGAGACAAATGCCTTTATTTATATATTATTTTCCATATGTTAAACTTATGGCGATTTCTAGTCGATTTTTACAATATTTGTGGTAAGCAAAGGCTCAGCAAGGATATTCAATATGATAATTTTAATTACCAGTAAACTAGTAAAGTAGAACAAAATAATTTACATACCTAGTATGTCAGTATAAATAAATCGTAATAACAACAGTAATATCCTAAGCTTGTAACAAATTATACCAAATCAATCGCCTGTAGTGAAGTGGAAGGTCAAACTGCAAATCCTAGCGGGTTGTATTCGTGAATTATGTTTAAACATGCTACCATATAAACTGTCATGTCAATTTTTCCTACATAAATACACTATTATAAGCTGTTAACTCTAGTTTTAATAAAACTGAGACGAACTTTAGGTTGGTTCTCCTCTAAACTCGCTCTGACGCGAATTAATGCTTCTGTGTCAAATGTTGTTTGATTGTCGTTTTCAAGTGGCCATGCATGCGAATTTTTCATATCGTCCAGTATCTTTCCCCTTAAAATATTTTGCTGCTCTACGTCAACGCAGCTCCAGGTGAAGCTCTCATGTGTTGAAATCAGTTTCATCAATCTAAAGCTCAAATTGCTTAAGGATACGAATTGAAAGTTAAGTCTGGCATTGCAAGTAGGAAAATATCGACTTCCCAGAATGATTTGTAACATTTCCTCCCGAATTGAGAATTGTTCATTTGTCATAAACCATTGTCCTTGTGGGAATGTCATGCATGTGCACAATATTGATCCGTAAGGAAATGCTACTTTGTTGAAAAAGAACATAAACATGTTTAAATTGAAACTTTCGACGGAAATGGTAAGCGGGCATTCTTCAATCCGATTAATGGATTTGATATGTAGCAGCAAGGGATTTGTATGATGCTCTGAATCGTCAGTTGATATCTGATCATATAAACTGATCAACCCTTCAGCTGTGCTGGTGGTCCCTTTGCTTGCCACAATGCGCAACAGGGCATTACATAACACGCTATAGTTGTCCTTTGGAATATGCCTTAGGTATATCGTGTTGCACATCTCATCCCTCGGCACATTGTCCTTGAGAATTTTAATAGTAAGAGAAAAAATCGAAGAAAGTTCGTGTGCAATACAAAAACTCAGTAAGGAATAAGTGTCTGGTCTGAAACACTGGTCAAAATTTCTTATGTTAAATGTTCCTTTAAACTTCGGCGGAAGCATATTATTAACCAATCGAAGGATGGTTCCGTTTGAAGAATTGGTCAGGCCAATTTTCATAGATCCTTGGGAAAAATTAAATTCAGAGTTTTCGTCGAAAGGGTGAAAGTTATTCAGAATAGTTACTTTATCATTTGTGGCTCGCACTAAATCCGCTGCTTTTGTCGAAGGGAATCTTGCAGCCTCTGTCACTCGTGTCCTTAATGGGAGGTGATTCTCGTGCTTGGAGTCTTTCACTGTTTCGTCCTCAAGCAACTTGGTAACCAGGCTTCTAGATCCTGCAATGGCGACGTGTTGGAAAAACATGTGACCAATCGTTTCATTCTGTGCCTTCCGACTTGTTGACTGGAAAGAAAGAAAAGTTAACTTGGTAGACTGTGACATTTCATCGTGTTCGAGCCAGTAACGGGCAAAGGTCTTTGCAATAAAATATTCAGCAAAAGTTCGATGAATGAATTCGGGAACTTCACAACCTGGATCAATGTCGTTGTAAACCATAATGCCAAGTGAAGAAATCATAGATTTTTCTATGGTACTGGTAGTTTCTGGAAAATGGTTTGCAATTTTTGGATAAATTAGCCTAAATGCACATAAAACATGAAAATCCAACACATGCTCAAGTATATTTTCCTTGTTTTCGTTTATACTTCTAAACTTCTCTTTCCCCTCCTCTACATAGTGCGCGTAAAGTGCAACAAGAGATGATGCTACTAAGTGATCCGACATCGGCACAGGAGATTTTCGGTCTGGATTTGAACATTTAATGGCATCTTTTTTATATATTTCAGCGAGCATGTAACATTTAAGCGGAGCACCTAAAATGTCACCATCACTTGGTTTCTGTAGATTTCGGTATTTGATCACAATATTGTGGGCGAGTGCATTTAACAGCGGTTCTTCGGGATTTTTGACTGACGATTTCCAAATCGATGTTATTGCTTGAACTTGCTCAGCAATAGAGAACGGGAGAATGTGGTACGGTAGATGTTGACTAGGTAGTACGCGTTCAAATAACACTTTCATGTGCGGTCTTGCAGCTACACAAATAACTAAGCTTCTGGAATCTTTATTTATTGGTTTTAAAAATTCTAGTAGCTTCAAAGCTCCATCTGTATCAAGCTCGTCAAACCCGTCCAGAAACAAGTATATCCGTTGCCCTTCTTTGATTAGAAACAGAAATATTTCGATAAGTAAAACTGAACTCGAACCCAGCAAAAATGTCAAAATCACCCTCATATTATCACATGTATTCCCATCAGCCAGCACCATGTCCTTCAAGTGAATGATAATATCTGAGGAAGGCCTATAGAAAGCAATTTTATCCATCCCAAGTTCCTTAACTTGTCGTGCCAAGTTCTGAATCAAAAATGTCTTTCCCATTCCGGGTGTATCGCATATCGCAAAGAAATGGCGCCCAGAGTCAGCATCAATGCTCTGTAACAAACCCAGTTCGTTTTTATACAATTCCAAGTGCTTTGAAGCACCTTTCACGTTCTTCCGTAACCTTTCTGTGATATTCGTTGTACGTAGCAATACGAAATCGATGCCATCTCTTGTTATTAAATGCAACGGGGCACTGGATATTTCAAGCAAGTCATCCCACTCGTCACATGATTCCGTTATTATGTAGTTTGAAGTGATCTTTCCAAGCATTATTTGACTACTGGCTTTGCACGGGTGGCGTGGGCTTACTAACTCCATGATGGTGTGTATAGGAACCTCATTGAAAACAAAGATATCAGGGCACATACAGTCATACGCACAAGGACATTTACAATCAAACACTTCATCGCGTAATACAACACCGTTGGAAATGAGTCTTGGAACATAATATACTTTCTCGGGGGGAATATTCTGTTCAATTTTTACACAAAGAGTCTCGAAGGGTTTAATTTTCGTTAATTCCATCTCGACATTTCCAAATCCTACAAGTTGTGTTGGAGTGGTTTTGCTTAAAACAGGAAATGCATCCCATAGCCCACAGGTCTGCCCGTTATATTCAATTGATAACCTTTCGATACGTTCGGTAGCTGTGTATTCGGTTTCGCTTGGGCTAAGGGACATAAGTAATTTTACGGCACCTGTTTGATTCTCCTCTTGTAAAACTGCCAGCAGCTCTGGAAAGGCGTTGGTTCTTGTCTTCAATATATCAAATAAAAGCTCTACTTCGCACGTATTTCCTTGAGAGTCTCCTCTAGCCGCCTGCAATAAAAAATACAAGCTTTTAAAGCTAGAACGACGAAGCTGCTGAAAGAAACCAAGTCGTATGATATAAAAGAAATGAAAGTTTCAAGGTTGCCTTAAACTGTACGCCTCACCAGATTCTCTTTTTCTTCGGTTGTAATTAGTCCTTTTGATACTAAACTGGCTTTTAAGCCAATAGTACTTTTTGTCACTTTAATTAGCTCCCTCATGTTTTTGTTCAAATAATCTATTTCTTCTTGCTCCATGGTAGCGCTGCAGAGTACAGTCGTACAACCTTTCTATCTAAGAAAATGGATAAATTGTCCTTCAGGGTAAAGTTTAGCCTTTGAATAATGGAAACTCTACTTTTTCAGCTATTTGTACTTTATTTTTTTACGCATAGAAATGCGCAGTTAATACGAGTAGAAACGAACGTTGCGCATGGAATAAGAACCACGTCGCATACACTCATTTAGTTATCAACGTAGAGCCTAAATCGGATTGATTGTCAGTTATTGATTCTCATTCAACACTGATTGATTCAAGGCAAAATGCAAACAAGGCAATTGAGTCAGAGACCTGTTAGGTGTCAGTTTGAACTGGACGGGATCAAATAAAAAAGTGATGAAATCTCAGAAAACTCGTGCAAATTACTTTGAATGGAGCACGCAAATTGTTCCCAATTGTGGGAAATCGTGAACAAATCTAATTGACTGATTCTTATCTGATGAACAAGTTCATGGACATTGCCTCAATATCACTATGTTAACTCAACACTAACCTTGTAAGTGAAGGAATTCCATTGAGATAGGGACGCCGCGCCCGCACCTGAAAATCGCCGGACCAAGCACAGAAAGCTGTTGTAATTAATGCGCTTCGCGTATTTCCGATTAAATTATTTTACAGTTTACACGTTT
>JAAXOA010001125.1:0-17322 GCA_036561885.1 Salina celebensis
TCAACTAAATTTAATTCATAAATCATTGACTGAATGAAAAAAAGTTGAATGAAAATGAGTTGAGTTAAATGAAACGCTTTGGGGCGAAAAGTTTATACAGAATTTTTTTGTGAAAAAAAAAACAGAAGAATCGACTATTTTTTACGTATTGATTTCGGTACTACAAAGCTTTTAAGCACGGACGATTGACCTTTCATTTATCTTTAAACCTTCTGCTATAAGAAATGAAACTTGTTGGACCATGCTATCCGCAAGATGTAAACAATAATTTCTTCTGCGAAAACATCTGCTTTTAGAAAACACTAGACAAGGGTGAAAATATGGTCACAGTTTGTGATTATGGTCACTCATGTATGAAAGTGACAGATAGCAGAGCCATAGTAAAGGCACGAACTAAAGCTAACAGCTGCACAACATTCCTTATTGCCAAATCAGAATGACAGGTAACAACACCATCCTATCAAACTGCTATGTGCCGTGGAGGAGAACACGTTCCTAGATGTAAGATACATTGACTGAATTCTTAGTTTTCATAATATCGCATAATCGCATAGCAGCAAAAACTCGCTCAATGAAAGCCACCAAAGAATAATCTGGCAACTCCTTTTCTGGCTAACTAGAAAAGTAAAAAAGGGCATTATACAAATACCAAAAAACCTGATGGCATGTGTTGTGTATATTATCACCCGGCCGGATGTAATATAATCAATTAAGAGGTAGAACCGGAGGCTTGTATCTTTCTATTGCTCACCATAATTATTCCATGAGCTACCCTAAATTTACGAGAGACACTGACTGAGCTTGATGACCAAAAGAGCTCCAGAGGAATTTGATGGTGTAGCAGGAAAACTAGTTTCATATGAAAAAGGATTCAAGAAGAGAAACTTGTTTTTCGAATAATAAAACGCGTTGCTACTTCCACTGTTCCTTGTATGCGTTTTATCCATTTCATATAGACCCGCATAGACTCCTTATTCTTGAAGCTCCTTTCTTCGACTATTTTATAATTCGTGGTAATTGACGAAGAACTCCAAAATGCTTGAATTCATTATACTCGTTTGCTCTGTGACGCCAAAATCTTCCGACAGCAAGCATGAAACGTGTGATGCCCAAGAAAAGCGTCTTGAATTTTAATGAAAGTCTGATGACAGGTACGCAAATGACCGTTTAAGTATACAAAAGTAATGTCAGAATAAATGTCAAACCAGATTTTTGCTATGGCCATTTCATAAGAGGCATATGTTCATACCACACATATGATACATGGTATTTGCTGTTAGTGCTTCAGAAACGTAACTCAACTAAAAATATGTGCGTTTATTCAGCAAACTAAATCACATTAATGCATTTGTCCAGCTTGTCTGAGAGGTGTACGAGCATGATCAAATTCTTGCAAGTGAAATGTTGTAGCATTTTCATAAAGATGATAAATTGTTGTAACTATAGAATTAAAGATTGCGAATTGTTGCTAATAGTACGTTATAAAACACGTAAAAATGAGCTCAGTCAGTTGAACTGCCCAAGAGCTACAGCGATCACCACTTGGTCCACTTTGAACCCCTCTAGAACCCCAGGGGGACGGAATTGGGACCTGCCAATTTGAGAAATTACCTAACTTGTATAGGTGTATCATCCCACAAAAAATTAACCCCGGTTGTCATTTTAAAAAGTTAGATAGTTTTTGCTCAACGTCCCTCGAGTTAATTGCACAATTGCATAAGAATCTGGGACATAATAGAATCCGATGTTCATGAAGTTAAGGATTCATTGTTCCATGTTCAAGGTATCATGTTTTCATCGGTTCATATTGAAATGGTACATGAATTCAATGGTTCATATTAAAATGAGTTTATTGGAACGCGTTGAATGAAGGAGGCTTCACTTTCGCTACTTCAAAATGTCGTGGTGCAACGGACTGGTTATCTGCATATTCGACGTCCACGATGAACATTCGACAATACAGTTTCCGTGGAATCCTTTCATGTGTAATACTCATCAAGTTAAATTCAATGACGTATAGGTTGCATGGAAAGCACTCCTACTGAACTCAACATCATTAATTTCTTCTCGTTGCTAAGGTAACTACCAACATATTATTATTTGCAAAAAAATGTAAAAATAGACTAAAAGCTTATTATTTGCTTCGAGGTATTCCTTTACTTGCCTTCGCTATTAATCATTATTAAGCACTTAAGCGTGCTTGAAACCAGTTCTGTTTGTCAGTCTGTAAGTCCGCCTGTCTGTACGTGTGCAGCCTGAAATAGACCAAATTTCACCACAATTGGGTAATGATTCCTGAGGTCATCGATTTTCAAATCGAAACGTCAAACTGGTGACTTTACTTTACATCAATAGATCTTTGCTTGATTGAGGAGTATTTGTCACAAAAGAACATGTGCCGGATGTCGTCACCTATGACATGAATTGTTTTAATGGAATTAATAGATCTTCGCACGAGAAGCATTTTTCGTCAGGGAATATCGTCACGTATCGTCACAATGAGAAGACATCCCCTCGAAAGGTCATATGGTAACATCTGATGGCTGTGTGGGGCTGGTGCCCATCCGATATCCCATGATTCTACGGTGCCTACTTCATCTGTATTTGTTTGTAGTGGTTTCACCATGTTTTGCCAAGTATGAATCAAAAATGGCTAATAAAGTAAGCACGCTTCTTCTCCATTTACTTCAGACTTTCACCGTCCGACTGACTAGCTCAGTGCGTGCTCGTCCAACGTAGAGTGTTTCTTGCGATGCAGCGGGAGGGCAATAGGAAATGATTTAAGAGTTTTAAGCCTAAGCAAAGGTACACACACAAAGTAGTAGAATACATGCCATGCGTAATGCATTACGCAGAAAAATATTGAGAGGGTTTAATATTAAGATTAACCCAAGTTGGCGCACCCGCCACCTTAAAAACATTAAAATCGTACACTCATTGTATTCAATTTGCTTCTGAAATTATTTACTCGTTACTCGCTGATTATCTGCTAAAGTGATGATGTCAAATGCAGACAAGTACGCAAGCACAGCTTCGTATCTGGTTGAAGTAAGTTTTTTGTGAAGAAGTGGTGCCATTTGCCATTACTGTAAATATAAGATTACGGACTTGTAGTTTAGTTTTAGAACAATTCTCGATAGTTATTTCCAATGTCGATTCTTTATCACTATCACGTATTATTTACGCAATGTTGAATGCTTGTCTGAGATCATATTCAAATGTTACGGGTAAGTTTTAAATCAGTGGGAATCCACACTAACGACAACGAACTCTTTTAATGAGTTATGCTAACAGCCTTATAAGTCATGTTCAAACAAAGATCAGGAAAAATTGATCTGTCGAGATTCTTTCTCAAATTTCACAATATACTCATTTATTTGATTATCTGATACGCACAGAGAGTCCCAAAAGCAAATATCATTTTGGATTAATTCAAACTAATTGAAAATGTCTAATAATAGTCTGTAAACAAAACAATGCATCAAGCGTTGTTCATCATTATTGGCAAACTTTGAAATCGATCTACACAAAGCTTAGATTACACATGCCATGACGTTGTAGCTTTTATAATGGGGCAAGTTGAGAACAGTTAGGTTACCACCACGTACAGCAAATCATTTGAAACATGCATTTGCTTTTCGCTTCGCAAAAGTGTACAATTTTCTGGTACTTTTATAATCCTGCCTTTTTATAAGAAACGTATGACACGTAATTAGGTCAAGAAATCTAAATTAATGAAATGTTGTACTAAACATCAATGATTAAACCAAAAACTTTCACACTTCTTTTAGAGGATTCATAACACTCAAGGTGTTTCTGTGCTCGTGGAGACTGATGAAAAATTCATTGCATTATCATACTACACAAGTCTCTCGCTCGTTAAACATGCTACTTATGAAATACAACACCATTCTCATTCTTTAGTTCCACAGATTTGCGTGCTAACTTTTTCTGCAAATATTCATACTTTCTTTGGGCTACATATTCATTGACATAGCAAAAATACACAAAGACAAACAAAGTTTTTGGCAACAAGAGAAAACTTGTGGAAACAGATCAAGTCAAGCAGCATTGTAAAGAAACTGCGAAATGGGTCCTTTATCAGACCACCAACACAACTCATAAACAGCATTCTTTCATTTCCGTTTCTCCATTCCTTTACAAAATGTATTTTCACTCCACTGATTAAATATTTCTCTCCACGTTAAAAATGCATTTCTTCGCCCTTCCAAAACAAGTACTATTTTCAAAACTCATATAAATTTGTCTGAACCTCTAAGCGTTTACGCGTCTATCAGAAAATCCAAAACTTTTACTCTGTCAGTCTTACAGACACGACTTCATCCAGATCGACATAAAAACCCGTCAATATCATACTCTTCTTTTTCCTTTATAAACTTCTTAGAAGCAACAACACTCTGTGACAGCGGCCAAAACCTTTGTCTTTTACACAAAACATCTCAATTTTATTTATTTTTTGCAAGCCTTTTTTATTTTTTCCTTTATGCTATTATGTACAGTGTAACAACATGGAAAATAGTTACAAAAAATATACATATACTGAGTTCACGGAAAACAATTGCCAAGTCCAACAAAACCACCACTTGGTTGCACGTCCTATTTTTTTTCCTTCCATATCAGCGAGCTATATCAATTGTTATGCAAGTGACAAAATAAAAAAACCAAAAAACTCCATCTTTCTAAATAAACCGAGACATCGGTAAGGAAAAGCAAGTGGTATTGTAAACTTTGTAAGACCCCAGCTCAGAGACTACAATTCCAATCCATTGATCATCATCATAAACAAGATGCGAGTTGCTATATACCTTTTTTATGCACAAGGGAAAGGGATCATGCACAAATTATTCAAATTATACATGACAGAAGTGCGATGCATTTAAGATTATGCTGTTTTTGGAAGCACATTTAACAAAGGCGTGCATCGCAGTGTTTCCCTGGCGACCCCTTTCCCCCTTAAAGCTTTACAAACAGGCTGGAGAACCCTTACAGAATTACCATTGGGGCAGAATAATGGGCCCCAGGTACTGTGTGACATTACGTGACAAAACGAATGGCCAGGTCAATCATTGCTAGGCTGGCTAGAGTGATTCCGTAAGTGGACTTCCATAGCATGTGTGCTCGGAAATCGGTTAGGCACTGTCATTTCCACTCCACTTATGGATATAAGGGACAACCCATCCACCATTTCACGTTATGTGTTCTGTCCATGGCCTTAAAGACGTAAAGGGTGCATGCACACACAAAAAATTGGGAAAGACTCTGAAAAGTAAACCAGAAGAAAAAAAAACTATTTCCATGGTGATCCTCGGCTCACATCTGCTCCTGCTGCTCTCATAACAACACAAGCTCGGCTACATACCACCACCAGTTCGCTTTGGTAGAAGTAGCAGTGGCTCTTGAAGACTGTGGCACTACTTTTTTCTTCACTCAACCTACTCTCTTCTAGGTTTTTTTTGCAGAAAAAAAAAATTGGTTGTTCTCTGTGAACGACCAAGCTCAGGTCTATGAACGAAAAGGAAACAAACAAGAGCTAGAACTACCTGGATACTCAGTTGACTTAATAACTACACACGGCTGAGACGTGTGTGTGTTATTTTCCAGACCAGTCAACAAAACTTTGTTTAAAACGCTGGGTCACGACATTTTACAACTTTAGTGAAGACCTGGAGTGGAGACTGACAGAAGAAATTTCGAGGGTTCAGCATAGGCATAGTGATTTATTTCACTGAAGGATTGGACACTTGGAAGAGAAATTTGTCCAGGACAGTTATTCTGGAGTGAGCTTCTTAAAAAGTTTGGAAAAGAAAGTGAAAGTGGTTGTAAATTATTTGTTACACTAACGACGAGAAGTGTATGATGTACATGGAAATGATTTTCCCGTGAGGAATACTACCACATGGGGTACAATGGGGGAGTAGGGATAAAAATAATCACACATGAAGAATAAATCAGCTATCCAAGAAACCGTGTAACTCAATCATGTCTTTCCTTGGTAGATGTGCAAATTAGAGAAAAACAAAGGGTTTGTTTTTGCATTGGGCAAACGAAAATTTTGCATGGGGTCGATTGCGTCAGTTCTCCAGTGGCACTGCTCCCAGTGTAAACATATCAATCCGACTGAAGTAGCGAGATGCTCGGAATGTGGAACAAGAAGGACGCTCAACGCCAATAATAGCTTCCAGCAGACACAACGTCCGAATGAAAAAACGCAAGAGGAGTTTGTCGGGTCTGGAACTGGTTTAGACAATCAGAGCTTATCCTGTGGCAGAGATGGATTGAAAGAATCACACCAAAGTGTCCAACCGTCTGCTTCCTTCGAGTGTCATCTAGAGGAACCCACAATCAATGAATGGTGAGTCACTTTGACATATTTAAGTGAAAGAAACAATAATCTAACTAACTTTTTGGTTTTTATATTTACATAGCACAACTCATGAAAGTGTTACTTCAGAGTTGGCATCCAGTTTTCGTGCAACTCAGAGTGATTTTGACGTAGCTGTGACTGGTCCAGTTAGCAGTAATTGCCAGCATGATTCAAACTTCGAAGAGATTAAATTGAAGGACTCGTCTGAAGTCGTCCTTGAAAAGGAGCCTAATATTCCTGACAATAGCCCTAATCCTTCAGCTGTGGAAGATTCAGATAGCAGGATGACAAGATCTGACATGATTGACGCCTGTGGAAATGAAAAGTGCGACGACTCGTCCCCTATGCGTGAAGACAACAGTAAACATATTGATCTCTCAAAGCGCTCACATCGTAATCAACCCAAGAATCAACAGAAAACTGCATTTTGCTCTAGTCTCAATACATTGCCCAGAGAATCGAAGGCTGTAAGTAATGAATGCTTCAATGGCCAAGTTAATTTAACTCGATCAGCCACGGATTCCAGTATATGTTCAATTAAACCCATTACTTGTAACAAGCCCCCTTCCAGTATGATAAGAGCCTCAACATCATCCGGAAAAATTCTTGTAAATCCTGGAGAACCCTTCGTTTGCTTGGTGCCGTCTTCCTACTCCAAAGCTAGTTCTCCTAGTAAAGAATTGCGTGAAGCCAAAATTAAGAGTCTTAAGTGTCCTTATCCTGTGAAAAATTCAGCAGCTAGTAAATACACCAAGTGCGGTCCTAGATCTGACGAAATTGAGTCGTACCTCAGCCAGGAGGTGTCTGACAAATCTAGCTTTGGTGTTATGTCATCAAACATTTTTATGGAATCTGATAATGTTAGGTGTGACCCTATTAGTAGCTTCAAAACTTCTTTGCTATCCCCTACCAAGTTGGACGCTATTCCGTCTCCCTCACAGACTGAGTCAGATGCAAAGTTCGTTTCCGAAAACATTTCAAACGAAATCGCTGAAAATTTTCTGCTTCAAGCGGAAACGAATTCGGATAAATTGCAAACTGCACTTCAATCTGAAAGAAGAGCCGATGAATGTGATCAAACGAGCAAAGGTGATGAGCCAACAACTGAACTAGGGATCGTTCCTCAGAAGGCTGAAAAAATAAGCAAAGTCAAAATCTCCAGTCCACATTCATTAGTAACATCGCCCGATGTCCTGCAAAAGCCATCGAAGACCAATCAATCTTGCGAAACTAAAGTGGCAACGTCCACCAGTCCTTCCGTCCCGGAAGGCGGGATGAAATGCGTAGACGAATCATCTAAGTTAAGAATATCGAAAGTGAACCCTGTAATGGAGGAGAAAGACAAAAAACCAAGTGCTTCCAGCGTACACAGTTCTTGCGAAAGAAAAACAGATTATTGTAGTGCAAGAAGGGCATCATTACCATCATCAGACATGCTTGACCTGGACAAAGAGCTGCAACAACTTACGAGGTCTGCTGCATGGGTTTGCAAGAATTGCACTTTGACAAATGCCAGTGGCAATCAGTGTGCGGCTTGCGGTACAACGAAAGTACAAGAAACGACAGCAGGAAGTGTGATTTCAAAACCAAATCGCTCAAAACTAAAGAAAAAGCCTGAGCGCCCTAGATCAGTTGCAATCACGGAGTATTGGTCTTGTCCGATTTGTACCCTGCAAAATCCTTTGTATCTACACCACTGTCAGGCCTGTCGATGGGATAAAAATAACGAGCATGGGGTAATGGTTTGTAACTTCAGATTTTTTAAAACATCAGGAAGTTATTTAAGACTGAATTTGTTTTCAATTATTCAGGGAATCAATGGCTATATCAAGAGGAAGTGGTCATGTGCAAGATGTACCTTCAAGAATCCAATAAAATCGAATGTTTGCGAGATGTGTCAAGGTAAAAGAGTGGATTTTGGGACTGGATCCTCCTCCATGCCGAAGACCAATGTGGTTGCACCATTGAAAAAGGGAACCAAACAGAAGTATCAAGATATCATTGCTTTTTGTATGAAATCCGGTGACTTATTTGTGGACGATGCTTTTCCTCCCGCACCAAAATCGTTGTATTACAATCCCAAAAATACCAAGGGGGATTTAGTCACACAGTGGTTGCGACCTAAGGATATAGTTACAGAACAAGGCAGTGAAAATGTTTCGTGGGTTGTCTTCAGGACCCCTTTGCCTTCTGACATCTCACAAGGTATACAATTTTGTCAAGCAGACTAGGTTTTGTTTAAAGACATAACGTAATTAATGTTTTTAAAAAAAATATTGACTAATATTAAGCTTGGTTTAATACTTGATTTATAGGCGTCCTCGGGAACTGTTGGCTGCTGAGCGCTTTAGCGGTAATCGCCGAAAGGAAAGAGCTCGTGGAGAAAATATTAGTAACCAGAGAAATTTCAGACGTTGGGGCCTATATGATTAGACTGTGCAAAGACGGATCTTGGACGACTGTGATTGTTGATGATTTGCTACCTTGTGATAGAAGAAAACGTCTTGTGTACTCACAGGTACTCAGAATTACAAATGGAATGAAGACAGTTGGGTATTTCGATGTTTGTTTAAGAATGAGAGTAAATTTATACAAATATTTGCTTCTCGACAGGCCAAACGAAGGCAACTCTGGGTACCACTTATTGAAAAGGCTGTAGCAAAAATCCATGGATGTTACGAAGCTTTAGTATCTGGTCGAGCTATTGAAGGGTTAGCAACGCTTACTGGTAACCCCTGCGAAAGCATTCCATTACAGGTAAAATCTATTTTGAACAAGATATCATTTACAAGGCTAAAAATCTAATGCCCTTGACATTGGTTTATTTAGAGTGGGGCAGATGAGGAGCTCGACAGAGACTTAGTTTGGGCGCAGCTGTTATCTTGCCATGCTGCAGGATTTCTAATGGGGGCTTCATGCGGCGGTGGGAATATGAAAGTTGACGAAGATGAGTATCGAGAAAAGGGACTTCGACCTCGACACGCATATTCTGTATTAAACGTTGATGGCTCCAATGGGCTAAGGTAAAAGCTGTTAGCTGTTAATATCATCCTTATTGATTACTAACCCCTGGATTCATTACTTCTAGATTGCTTCGATTACGAAATCCTTGGGGGCGCTATAGCTGGAAAGGGGACTGGAGTGATAGCTCAACTCTTTGGTCATCGGAACTTCGAGAGAAGCTTATGCCAAAAGGCTCGGATGATGGTGTGTTTTGGATTTCTTTTGATGATATGCTAAAGTAAGATTTTAACATTACATATAAATGATTTAAACACCATGTATGCCAACATGTATTTGATTTCATGAATGATGTTTGCAATCCACAGATATTTCGATTGCATTGATGTATGTAAGGTGCGTTCAATGTGGCATGAGAGGCGCCTCCAGGGTACACTTCCACCGTCGGCTGATTTGCAGTATTTGTCATGTATACTGATTACTGTTATGGAAGCGACTGAGATTGAAATTTCATTGTTTCAAGAGGGCCATAGGTTAGATATAATAATGGTTAAAATTTACTTGGCATTGAACGCTTTATATCAATGATTTTGTATTCCCGTAGGAATTCTGAAAAGTCACAGCGTTCTCAGCTGGATCTCTGCGTTGTGCTGTTCCGAGGTTTAGAAACTAGTCAGAGCGATTCTCAAAAACTTGTATTAGGTCGACTAGTGGAACATTCAAAAAGACAAGTTAGGGGATTTGTAGGTTGTCACAAAATGATAGAACCTGGTTTTTATCTGGCTGTACCGTTGGCATTTAATCATTGGCACAGTGGTAAGTTTATTAATTGCTAGTATATTCGTAAAAAGTGGTATTGGCCACACCAGGCTTCTTTGATTAATGTTGACTATTCTGCTATTTAGGAGGTGACGCACCTTATCCTCGTTACGTGATGTCGCTCCATTCATCTAAAAAAGTGTTATCTGATCAGATTGCGCCACCCCCGTACATGCTTGCTGATGCTATCATTAGGTTAACAATGGAAAGAGGTCAACGGCATGAAGGAAGGGAGGGAATGACAGCATATTATTTAACAAAAGGATGGGCTGGACTAGTTGTTGTTGTTGAAAACCGCCATGACGATAAATGGATCCAAGTAAAATGTGATTGCCAAGAAAGCTATAACGTGGTTTCGACGAGAAACCAGCTTAAAACTGTAGACGCAGTACCACCTTTGCATAGGTAAGCATGGCTTAGAATGTCTGTTATGTTACGTCTGACAAAATAATCGCTTACCAATGATCAATATTTTCAGGCAAGTCATCATAGTCTTAACACAACTGGAAGGCAGTGGCGGCTTTAGTATTGCACATCGATTAACCCATCGACCATCTCTAACAAATGGACTTCATGACTGGGGTCCCGTAAATGCGGATCATTGGCCATATATAGGGCCTGATGTAGAGGGACTACATGCGCCTCGTCCAATTTAAATTAGGAGCGATAGAGTTCGGAGGTATTATTGTTACCTGAACGGTTGGGTGTATGACAACGCCAGAGTAATAGGTCACGGATATATATATATATTATGAAGAAAGCGCATCCAAACTAAAGGCAATCTTTTTAATCGAGAATTTTAATTAAAGTTACTACCATGACGCAACTATACATAATATACATAGTTGGGATATTCATATAATTGTTCGTAATGTTTGAAATTGTTCCTTATGAAAATCTGTTGGTTTGAATTTATATTGTGCCCAAGAAGTGTTCGCCTTCTTTTCTCGTGTGTAGAAATATTAAGATGCTATCATACATTCCCAGAATCCTAGAGGCTCACAAATTATGCGCATGCCCAAACAATCTTCTTAACTTAGAAATGCAGTGTGTGCCACAAGCAGTTTAGAGAAGAAATCAGTAAGAAATGGTCGGTACCCCTGGAAAGTCTGTTTTCAGTTTAATGTTAAACGTGCCAACAACAGCAATTCACCAAAAAGTTGGCACAAAAGAATTTGAGTAAAGGACGATGGACTCTTAATTGAAACTAATTTAATAACAAACTCTTTTGTTGTTTAGTCAGCGTTCTTCCAACTCTGTAGTTCCCCAATTATTTTCATACGAGTACAACTACGAAATTATTACTAAAGGGCAGACTGTTTTCAACCAATTAGGTTTTTATTAAGTAACTGTAGTCTAAAATATATTCAGGATTTTTTAAACGCTTGTTAAATGGTGGGTTAAACCCACTGGTTTTACATCTTAGATTATTGGTCATCTTTCCAAGGGGATTGTGAATTGATGAATGCAAGATTTGTTGAATTTTGTTTGTTTAAAGAATATTTGATAAATACTGTCCTGAACACTGTCCTGTCCCTCACAATCATACCCTCACGCTTATAAGGAAACCGCAGTATAAACGACGATAGTAGATATTTAATATTGCACATTGTAAGTAATGTTCATACTGTAGTAATTTGTGTTCAACCCTATTATCGATCTGCTTATTGATCTGCAATTGCAACACAATTGTCTTCATTTGTACCCTCGAGTTTTTAATTGCTTATAATATTATGTGTTCTCAAGGAATCACGTTTAATTATTTTGAGTTAATCATCGACAACAAGAACTTCACATTAAATATATTGAATACAAAACGCTCAATGATGTTTCCCAGTTTTATGATTTTCATATGAAAACTTTTATTTAATTCTAGTAGTATGATATAGAAAAGTCTATGAATCCTATGATAAAACTACGCACAATCGAGTATATTTTATAATGTTCTTTAGTCATTTATACAACGCTTAGCCCATTTCATATTTTATCGATGTATGTTGAAGGTATAAAATTTATGCACAAATTTACAACACTTGATCCGAAAGAAAAACTATGATATCTATTTTAAAATATATGAACTGTTATATTCATTTTTGTCGGGTTTGACTTTCCTTCAATGTTCTGTAACGTATGTATGATTACCGTTTTAAAACTTAGCGATTCGACTTTGGTATTTCTTCCATATGTTGTTTAGATGCTAATTCCTACTTTCAATATTCGTGTGAACACGCTACTCTGCAACTATATTTTCGTAGTAATTTCAAACGAATATCCGTTTCCGAATTTTGCAAGCAATGAGTTTGAAGGCTCACAAGTTAGTTGTATAGCTTTACGAGGAACTGAACAAATCTGCTTTAATGTTTTATAAAGTGCTACAATATGTTATCATCGATGTCTTTAAAAAATATCTATGTATGTATCTCTTCAAACTTATTTCAGTCTAACAGTTGAGTTGAAACCAAAATCTTCCTTTGAATCACTTATATTTTCTCATCGACCCTGGTGCGCAACAATGGGGTGAACCAAAGAATAGCTCATAATCCTTTTTTATGTCCTATTGCTGGAAGATTGGTCGGGCAGGAGGTGGGAGTGAAATTTTAGCTAAAACCCTACAAGTTTTTTCCACACAGAATAGTGACTAAAGTCGCACATGTGAAATAATTTATGCATGTAATCGTATTCTATAATATCCTTATCAGTTTGCAAAAGTGTGTATGTGATATATTGTATCCAACAAAATCGTACTCTCATTTTATATGTTAGCAGTGCTCCATTGTAATTAATGAATATGAATAATATGTATGTAGTTATAATATTATGGTGACGATATTCTGATAAATATACGTAAGACTAATGTTAGTAAAAGACCATTTGCATTCAGTAATCAGACGATTAAAAAAGTTTTAAAAATATTCATGATGCTTTGGCTATTGTCAAACATAGAAAACTCGTTATCCAATTTTCCTAAAATTGTTTTATTGAGTTCATTGCTACATTCATTGAAAAACATTGGCTTGGAAATGTTCACTTGTTTCTGTTAGAATCAACTTGGATTTATTAACAACAACAAAAAAAGAAGTGAAACTAAACACCTTGCGACTCATGCCATTACAAGATTTAGCAAAATACAAAAATATTATTTTGTCGTTCTATAGTCATTGACAGTTGATAGACAATACCGCGAAGATGTCCATAGATTGTTCCCCATCAAAGTTTTTATAATAACAATAATTTCCATTAATATTAATCGTCATAAATACTAGGTACTTTTTGTCCCGTCCCTTTACCAGTTTTTATTTGATAACATATAAATAGACGTAGTAACAGTAATTATATTTGTAGTGTACAAATATGCAGTACATATATTGTTCCTCGAGAAAATGTCTATAAAAAGAAGTGCATTGCTTTTCACGATCTACATAATAGAAAGTCATCATAATCAAAGGTATATCAAACTGTTAATTTCCTACGCAATAATATTCGGTCCCCAAGCGTAATTCAAACTATCTACCTGATAATGGGTGGCCCGTCTAGCTATCATCATGTACTAATCAAGATTTGTTTGTCTGGTTGACAATAAGAAATTTAGTGTCAGTATGGATTGTGTGAGGTTTCGCAAAAACTCTGTCAGAGCTTTGTCTTTATCCAAAATAGGAGGAAAAATACCAGTTTGGTTGATGTACCTGTAATGACGCCCAACTACTTGAGTTATCTTGAAGCACATTGTTACTATCGGAAAAGTATGACTGTTTGGATAAAGTATCTACAGAGGATTACATTTTATTATAACTATTTTATGACTATTAATAGCCCTTAGCGATAACAAGGTTCTTAAGTCTAGTTTGGTCACTTTGAAGTTTCCATGTTTACGGAGTCAAAAGCATTAAGCAGTTTCTAGCAAAATATGGTACGTAGAAACTGCATTCTAGAGGTAGAAAATTATAACACTATTGGATAATTTGATGAGATTGGTTTTCTTCATCATTATATGCACAGACACTTGATACAATGCAAAGTCGAAGAGATTTGATATGGCAATGACACCGACTTGACATGAAACAAGCGAAATCAATTATTGGTGGGATTTGCTCAGTAAATGAGAATTGAAGTCATAAACATTGGAACAAGATTCTCCGCAAATGTTGCAGCGCCACGGGTTGGACTCAGAATGGCATCCTTTGTGTAAGAAGTAAAGTGTTTTATCTGGGAAAATTATGCCACAGTAGACGCATTGATGAAGTGGTGATGGAAATGCAGAGCCACGTCGACCATACATGGAATGTGCTCCATTCTCGGGGCCATTCGAGGATGTTATAGCTTCTCCGTCATACGCCTGAAAGGAATTATTGCCCGTTATAGCACACTGGAAACATCATCGAAAAGATTTAGGTTTTCTTTTCTTATGCATGCATACCTGTGCGTGAAAGGTACCATTGCTTGAATGACCAGAACTGGAGTCACTTCTTTCACGTGAGGTTGTTCCAGTTCCACCACCATTTCCTTGAGAAGTTTCTTTCGACCGCCACTCATCACGCAGAAGAGATTTTAGTGGAGATACTTTAATTAGCGAAGAAGAGCTGCATTTGGGGCTAAGTGATCTATTAAAGCATTAATTTTGAATTAATTATATTTAAACCATAATGTAGTGGTGGACAGGGAGCATAGTTATTTCTAGAAACTTGCCTACAACTGCTATTGTTGGATGACAGATCCTCTGGCATGTCTTGAATGTCATCACTAATGTCAGATGCTTCTTTTGACTTTGAATCTCCACTCAGGGATTGTTCTGGAGACGTCTCATCCATGATCTCTTTCTTTACTACCAACAAATCAGTACTAGATGGAAGATTTGAAGAGCTAGACGACGAATCCGACTGGGGTGAGATGTTCTGAGGAGGCGATGGACTTCTGTTTCCTAATTTGTATTAATCATCATCAATATAATGTTCGAATTCTTTAGCGCTCATTGAATCATAGCAGTAATAAGGAATTATCTGCCAGCTAACCTCTATCATCCTGACTGTACCCGTAGCTTGAATCCGCAGAGAAGGAAAAGTGAGGAGGGTATGGAGAGTTGGAAGATATTTCAATTTGTGGCACCAAGAAATGAGAGGGAATTAACGACGAGTCTGTGCTTTTTTCCCGATCTTCGAAACCCAGTGCTTGTGCAAGCTCACTATATTCCCCATTTGATACACCACCAGGATTTGGCGACCCTGTGGCACTTCCATTTGAACATAAAATTGACGAAGAATGTGGCATTGGATTATCCAAGTCGATTCCATGGCGGGAGTAAAAGTGAACCCGTAGTGATTTCATAGACCCGGCTTTATATGAGCACAGAGGGCAAGCTTTCACCATATCGTGTGATCCTCCCACATGCTCATTTTGGAAATGTGCTCTCATTGCAATTTGTCTTTGAAATCCCTGATACAGAAATTTTTATTTATTAGTTGCGTCATCATTGTATGGTAGGTCAAACAAAAAATACTAGGTGTAAAGCTTACTTTATTACAAATTGGACACCGAAAGGGTAGTAACTTTGAGTGTGTAGCCATGTGCTCTGCTAAATGGTCTTTCCGAAAAAATCTGTACTCAAAATCAAATGAATTGTTAAATTATCAAGTGCTCCTGTAAACTTTACAGGATTGCATGAGCATGTTTGATACCTCTTTTGGCAAATTCTACATTCGTACGGTTTCACTCCTGTATGGCGCATCCGGTGGCGTCTCATATTAGCCCCATTGGAAAATTTCATATTGCAAACATCACATTCAAAGAGTTTTTTGCTCCCATCGTCAGATTTACACAGTCCCATGTTATCGTCTCCGTCTGGGCCCATGTCAGTATCCGAGTTCTTCAATGAGAAACCAAATCAAGCGAATCTTAATACATTTTTTTTTGCGTTGGCATAAAACTCGTCAAGATTGTTGATCATTTGAATTTAAATGTACACACCTCTCCGGATGTCAGCGAGGTAGAAACTCCTCCATCCTTTGGCGAAGGTCCTGAATCTTCGTCATCGTCACGAGGGTCTGTGTCAACGTTGATCATATCTTTATTCGAAACTCCTCTGATGAGAGATGCCAGCGATGAAGCAGTTGATACAGTTAATGAATTATTACTGATAGAATCTTTTAATCTATTTTTCTTCGGCGGTACGGAATAATGAATGTTATGCGTTGGGGGCTCTTCCCCACTGGACTCATCTCCTGTAGACCCACTACTCCCAATCACATGAATTGTAGTAGAATTCCTACTAACAAGAGACAATGCACCATTCTCCCCAACGCTGGCATGTGGCTGAATTTGGATTTCCATTTCCTTTGTACAACTTATCGCAGTCATGACTTTAAAACTCCCCTACTCACTGACATTTGGCACTACCAAGTACCAAAAACAACACACAGTTCGCTGCTATCGAATTTTAAAAACCATTTAGTAGGTTCTACATTATTTTGCTGCGTTGGCTATTTTTTCCACAGAGATTCAAACGATTTATTCACTTCCGCTCTGATTTCATTTATCACTTGCATGCGTTCGCAGAAACTCCAGATCTGTCACATTTATGCTGCTTCGGTTGGCTGAAACAAAAAACATAAAGAAGGTCATTCATAGCATTTTGACAGTTTATGAATCAAACATCCAACTATTTTGCAAGCTTCAAAGGACGCATCAAACAATAATATAGATCAAGTATAATGCAGTAGATGAGAGATAAAGAACAAAGACTTGCGTCCATTTATTAGGTTGTCGAGCAAGTATCATCGGCCTCATAGCGCATTATTTTTTTTAACCGACTGGCAATAGTTTTCAAAGTGGTCTGGTTTTGAAAGCTAATAAAATGACAAACTCAAAGATAAATTCTTTAGGTGAGCAGGCCAACTAAATTCCTTTTTTAGAATCATTATGAATTTTAGTACTCTTTCTCTAATGTTGGGTCACTTGCATTATGTATACTAAAATGTCTTCGTATGTAGTCGACTCAGTAACCGTTCTGACATTATAACTTTCGCCACAGGCAGTTTCTTAAATCCTGGTCTGAAGAATGTATTTTCATAGTGACATATTGTTCTTGTTTCCAATTATTGCTCATTTCTAGCTATTGCATAAATAAAAACGGTAATTATAACTTCTTTTCGGACCTAGTAAGTAGC
>JAAXOA010001126.1:0-17320 GCA_036561885.1 Salina celebensis
CGTGGCCGACCAACATGAGTGATGGAGACGATGAGTTCAAGTCCTATCATAGGCACAGAGATGAACTCAGTCTGGAGAATGGTGTCGTTCTTTGGGGAACGAGGGTCATCATACCATCACCGTTGCGGGCGAGGATTATGGAGAGTCTACACGATAGCCATTTCGGGATTGTCAAAATGAAGGCGTTGGCTCGTCAATACATTTGGTGGCCTTCATTGGATAGTGACATCGAAGTAGCTGTGAAATCGTGTGAGTACTGCTGTTCCAACAAAGCAGATCCTCCGAGTGCCCCACAACATGCTTGGCAGTTTCCAGATAGGCCCTGGCAGCGACTACACATTGACCTGGCCGGTCCTGTTGAAGTAAAGATGTTCCTGATTGTGATGGACGCTCATTCTAAGTGGCCAGAGTTGTATAATTTGAACGCGAATACAACCAGTGGGTGCGTTATAAACAATTTGAGAGATGCTTTCATCCGGTTTGGAATCCCAGAACAGATAGTGAGTGACAATGGTCGTCAGTTCGTGTCTGAAGAATTCAAGAAGTTTTGTACAAGCAACGGAGTTCGACACATCACTAGTTCTGCGTACCACCCCGGACCAACGGCGAGGCGGAGCGATTCGTACAAACCTTCAAGAAAGCAGTTAAAGATACCAAGGGTGACTTGACATGTCGGGTGCAACGTTTTATTTTCTCTTATAGACTTGCCCCTCATAGTAGTACCGGCGTGGCCCCATGGGAGCTCCTCCTGAAGCAAAAACCTCGTTCCCTAATGGATCTTGTGCGACCTGAAGTAACTACAACTGTAGCCGCAGCTCAAGATCGTCAAGAAAAGGGTTACAACTCTAGTGTTCGTGGTAGAGCAGTTGAGGAGGGGGAGGAGGTATGGGTGAAGACGTACAGTCTGAACGAGAAGAAGTGGTCGTTGGGGACGATTACGCGGGTGCTGGGGCCGTTGACGTACCTCGTCGAAGCTGGAGGACAGTCGCATAAACGGCACGTTGACCAGATCTTCAACAGCATGAAGATAAACATCAGCAGAATCCTGAAGGAGTCCTGGAGCGTGATGAGCTAGATGGGAGGATCAAGTCTCCATCCGGAAGTGAGCCACCACCTCAAATATCAACACCAAGTTCGAGTCCACGCCAATCACCACGGGCGGGTGCGAGTAGCACACCAAGTCCGCCGAGGCCGTCGCCGCAGCAGGTGACGCCGCCGAAGAGATGTCCAAGAAGAGAGCGAAAAGAACCAACGCGGCTTGGATATACAAAGAAATGAAGAGGGATTAAATATGTAGTGTTTTGCATATTGGTTTATCTTAAAATAGTTTGTCCTCCCAGGAGCAAAGTAATTAGTCTTAATCATTCATGTAGACGGCTCCTGGAGTCTTTACTTTGTAATCTCTAATAGTCAAAGTAGGCGTACTTGAGCAAGGCTTGTTATCAATTTTGTCGCGCTTGCTCACGCTTCCCTTTCCTTTTCCTGGGCAGCTTTTCTGTTTCACTCTCTGCCCAGCTATTGGCCTGTAAACATTTACTAAAATCTAACTTGCACATTTGGCGTATTAAATAAATCTAGTTGAGTTTTCTATATTGATGTTCAATGATAACTGCGTTCCTCGTTATTCATTTGGCAGAACACAATACTTATGTTATGTTACAGTCCGCTCAAGCCAGGAATAGCAGTACATTCTAAATCATGTTACTCCCATGGGATCAATTTTAACTCAACACATTGTATGTACAATAAGAACAGAATCCTGGAGGAGAGCAAGGCGATATCTTAACCTGTCGAAGCAGTCCATAGACATGGTATGTATTACGTAACTCCAGTACGTGTTGCATATTTATACGAGTACAATTTAACATTAGGAGGGCCACCACTACGAACTCTATTACTCCTACACGAAGGATACACTGATACAGCACAGTTAAACATAACACATGTTACGTTTACAACCATTGACAATATTATCGTTGAGCTTACTGTTATACGGTCGCAGGTTTTGTCAGCAATGAAATTTAAGTGCACTCTAACCGAAATAAAAGTGCGCCATATGGAACAGTTAAATATAGGCATTGAATTTCTGCGACAATAAATAAGTGCATTTAAGATCACAGCGAATACACAACAACAACTTGGATTATTTATTGAGAAGGGTAACTCTTAATAACCTTGAAATTGCCCAAATAATAATGGACAAAGACGGTCTATCTCTTTTTGATGTTCCTGAACCAGATGTGGTAAGTTAATACGAGACAAAAGTAACGATTCATTATTAAAGTAGCATTAACAAGTTCCACTCTGTTTACAGTATAATAAGCACCTATGGCCACTTCTGACCCTGAACAATCTACTTCGGGTCCGCCGTGCCTGCCACGCTGGAAAGCTGGCTATAGACGACTACTTGAAATCTTCTCCATACAAAATCCCTCAGTTGGAAATCGAAATTGACGAGGATTGGACGTCATTAAAAACGTTACTAAAGTTTGGAATATGCCACCGCATTAAAAGCGTTTACATCAAAAATTTAAGCTTCGGACTTTTATTCTTCCAGCGTTCCGTGGGATTGTTTGACAAATATTTAAAAAGACACTCTCAGTACATCATCAAATTGAAAGTCCACACTCTCAGTATGAACCCTTCACGCGATGAGAAGCAGTTTTTAAACCGCTTTGGAAACTTAAAAGAACTTAAAGTACTGAACTGGGTAGAAGATTTGGGCAGGAGCCCGGAATGCACCTGTATGCGGACCCGAATTTACAGACATCTTCTACAAATCGCTTCGACCGGAAACTCCAAAAATATCTGTCAAACAATGCATCTCGGCATGGAGTCAGCCAACCGAATCAACTGCCCGAAATTGACATCCTTAACTGTTCCAGTTGGAGTTCAAACAATGGATGCGGTCGACGTCGGCTACGCGTTTGATTATGCTGAATTAATTGAAAAATTACACTATGCAGTTCAACCATACAGATATTTGGACGGTGTTAGAGTCAAAACAAGGACGCCTCATCCATCCCTTAAAAATATCACTTTTGAGTACGTCAAATTCTCAGGCTCCAGAAGATATCAAACTGGAGTGGAAAAAACAATGTCAAAACCGTTTATCGCATTTCTGGAGGATGTTTTCGAGATAGACGGGTTTACAATGGATATGGTGAATGCCAACTGGTTTGCCTGTGCATCAGGAGATATCCACTCTGGAGACCGGATCACTTCTATGATTAATCTGAATCCAATTGCACTTGTATGTGCCAACTTTGAAAACCTAAGGCGCTTGGACGTGATAACATCCGAGTCAAATATTTTATATCAACGTTATATTGAACAGGAATTGCAAACGGGCGTGCAAAGGGATCATATAAAGCTATTTCCTCGCCAACATTGGAGCTTCTTAGAATCAATAAATTTACTCATTGATTCTGATAATTTAGTTGAATGCAAGGGTGTAATACAGAGAGAAGACGGATTTGAGACACATCTTCAATTCCTTCCATTGTCAATATCCTTTCTGTTTAAATACCTGTTCCATGGACGCTCAACCGAAAGTCTGGCTCAGTTATCGATTGATTTTCAGCACATTCCGGAGTGGAAACCAACTCAGACCTCGATTACGGATATTGTAACATCGTGTCCAAACATTAAGAAGTGCCTCACAAATTGGACGGGGACAAACAAAAGCGTGACCATATTTTGGGAAGGTCTAATGAATTTGGAGGAAGTGACGCTGAAGTCATGCGGGACCCTTGGAAATGTTGGATTTGTTGGGACAGGCATTGAAAGTCCAGTGTTTCTTTGCTTGGCGTGTAAGCTTTTAATAAAATTTATTCTCATTGTTTAATTTTAACGAATGTACAATGTGGTTACTGTATCTATGATTGTTCCAGACCTGAAGACATTGTCCCTTTTGGACCTGGACCAAATGCCGAAAATTTCTGAAACTTTCTTCAAACTCGTCCTAAGCCGGATAAAGTTGACTAAGTTACTAAGTTAGTCATCACATCGAAAACTCCGATGAGAAATATAACCGTTGCTGGAATTCAAAGTTTACACCAGGGCGATTTCGCAGATTATATTGAGAAGTTTTCCTTTACGGATTGGTCAATTGATGGATGCGCCTCTGAAGCTTTTGACAACTTAAAACGGGCCTTTAGATTATACTGCATGTTGTAATCTATATGTGAGAGCCAGTGCTTAAATTTTTGTCGATTTTTCTATAAGTTTCAACTGTTTGCTGCTTTTTTTGTATTTTAGTTTTAATAATATAACTTCCAGTAGGAAAGAGATGGTAGTATATGTTCAAATGCTTGATACAACTGTTTGTAATAAACTACGATATATATTATATTGATAAATAATCAAAAATTTAAACAATTAAATATTTCGTGATTAAATGGAGATTCTTGTTCCTTTCACGCTAGAAGGATAGGTTTGGAGCTTTCCTAGTGATGAAGTTCCGGTTCGCATGTCCAACACATGTTATTTGAGAAATATCCATGCCTATTAATAACCGCCTTGCAAGGCGTTCCTATTGTACTGACAAACGAATATTTAATAGTCGCCCTCCTAATTTTCCAAGTCTAAATCTAAGGCTTCGTTTTCCCCATGCCTTTCCAATTGGCATACATATATACTGACTGACCTTGTTTTGTTACCAATTTTCCAATGAATTAAATGGTTTGTTTAACAATGTCGCGAAAAATCAATCAAAATGTTTTGTAATTATAAAAACCTCACTGGTACCAGCTAGACAGTTGATTTTAACAAACTGGCGTTCACTATGATGGGCGTACAATAACTTTTAAAAAGAAATTTAAATAACATCATGTTCAGAATATTAACTCGTAACACCTCCATCGTTTTTTATGAAACAATAAGAACATAACAAAACGCAAGATTACAATGAAATTTTATTTGCTATCATTTTTAGGATTACTGTTGTGTGAAGTAGTAGCATAAGTGGTTTTATATCAATTGCTGAATGCCTTATGTTTAAAAGCGCTGTTTTGGAAATAATTAATACATATATAATTGTAGTATATCTAATTTTTACATCCTCAAATGGTCTCTACACCAGCCTTTCAAATACAGTCGATACTTATGAAATTCATACCTACCGATAAATAGTAGTTGATAAATCCAACAATTAATACCTCGGATAGCCTCAATCACAAACACGGTTGTTGAGATTCCAAAAATCAGTAAAATATGCTACCTACTGTAACAAGTTCCCGAAGTTGAATAGCTGTAAACTCCCTGTCTAGTTACTTCGGATTTGTTTATATGTGCATTGTTCACAATGTTTGCTAACAGTTTAATAAAGGCTGGTGATAGTTCTTTCTAGAAGCTTTCTTGGTTGTACCAAATCGTAAACGAGAACTCCTAGTTACTTTCGGATATTATATTCTATTGGTTGACATAAACACATTTTGCATATTCCTTATATATACATACAACATACTAAAATACATACTAATATCTTATATGCAACAGATTCTCTTTTTTTTCAGCCACAGCTTGTTTTTAATTCAAAGCTACGTTTGAGTTTTTAATTCTATTAAAGAGGCTTAAATATGGTACATAACGGTTTAGCTTCGGATCAATATAATATAATACACTAATATTTGCATATGCCGTTATGTATTACAAATCAGCAGAAAAAAAACTTAACATTATTCAAACAAAAAAATCCTAAAAGGTGTTCTATATTCCAAAAGGTTTAAAGTTGGTTTATTGTACTCTGGCCGTGATGTTTGTGACATTTGCAAAAGTTGTTTCTAACATACATTGTTCTAACTTTGTTGTCATATTATAAAATCTGGATTTATTCTCTGTAAGTGCACTCAAGGTGATTGGACAATCTTATAAGTTAAATGGTAAGTAAAAGTATTTGCATTGTAAGGCTGTTTGCCAAATTTATACATGTCAATGGCGTCTCCTGATCCACATAGCTATCCGAGCCAAATTCAATTTTAAGATTTCTCCAGCTTTTGATAAAACGATTCATGCATTTCAAATTAAGGTGGTCCGAGGATTGCAATTTCTTATGCATCCATATGTCTTTACAAAGGCTTCGAGAGACTTTGGAACTATTTAGAAGTTGAGCCAGCAGCCCCTGAATCACAAGTTCAGCGACAATCGCATTAAATGCTAGCAATGAGAGCATCGATAGGAGTCCCAATCCACAGGAGAGCTGAAGTTTTACTATGGCTGCAATGGAGACTGCTTGGCACAAAACCAATACAACTACAAGCACTGCCCCAGTAATTTCTCTCTGTACTTCATTTTGAAATATTTCAAATATCTGAATGGCCCGGAAAGCGGATATTGCGGTAAAAGAAGTTTTCCATTGATTTCGGAAGTAGTTTGGGTACCTGAAATATGTTCCAATTTCAGAAATGGAAAAATAAGCTTAATTTTGCCTCCGAAGGCTACATTTTCACGCTTGACGCATCTCTTCAATTTAGCTTTTTGTAAGTTATGTTAGAAAATTTTTGCACAGCACGATATATCGCGAAATATAATTGATTTTCGAAATTTTGTTACAAATTAGCACGAGCTTCTGAAAGATATTGAACATTTTGAAAGGGTACCAATAAAGTACTAAGGTAAGAATTAGTAACTATAAAAAAGGCACCCTTCAAAATGCCGGAGAGCGGACCGAAGCTTGTTGCTGGAAAATACTGTATTCAAAATTTTCAAGCCAAATTCAACGATTTGCCAGTCATCAAATTATAGCGTTTAGTGATTAAATATAGCTTTTTCTCCCCTAACTGAATCATGTAACACAAATTGTCATTATTCTTATGATTTATTTCAGATTTCGTAGAAAAGAGCATAAAACAGATGTCAATGGATAACTTCTGTACCATATAATTTTGAATTCTTACCAGTGAAGAAGTTCTATCAAACTTGAGGTGCACAAAACTCCAACTCCCACACACATGATCATGGTACATTGCAGCATTACGGACCATAGCCAGTGATTGCCTGCAAATATGGCAAACTTCCAAATATTTGAAATTATACTGACAACTAAGCCCGCAGTGGATGGTTCCGCATTGCATTCAAACAACAAGCTACTTCCAACTAAAGATGGTTGACAAGGATCATGCCAGTGAACCCCGTAGAAAAATATTACCGGGTAAACTAAGCACGTGAAATATGTAATGTATGCGAAAAACACTCAAAGTCGAAGGTAAAGCTCAGCTTTATGTTTTTTTTCGTGTGTAAATGGAACTCGAGGTTTATACTGGGACAGGGATATGACAAGATCACACAGAAGGGAACTATGATTGTGTGAATATCTAACGCAAACATTGCCCAAACTGGCAAATATTGCTGCAACTGCAAACAAACATGATGTCTTTAGCAGGGATATATTTGGGGAACTGCTCCAGCAAAATTTGTGGGCCCCCTGAAGAAAGAGCAAACCCAAATAGCAAATCTGGTAGTTAACTCTTCTTCGAGCGACTTTGGGGTCGTTTCGGATTTTACACAGATTTGAATTTGTGATTGCTAGAGACCAGCACGAAGTCTGTAGTAGTTTGGGTGCAATGAAAATTTTTTTAGAAATTTTTAAATGTGTCCTATTCATTGTTGTTGGCTTCTTGGTTCTTTACAGTTGCTTCTGGAATGTTCTACAAATTGCAAATGACTATTGCTTGCCATATTTTATGAAAGACGCGGTGGTTACGTACTGGGTCATGTTAATGAAGATTTAAATAGTTGGAGAAATAGCGCTTTGTAAACTTACATATAACTTTTGCTAGTTGAAACTAATGAAATTATTTATTTACCACAAGTTTTTGACAGTTATTGGCGTCGAGCAAGTTGTATTAATGATGAATTCATCATATACGATTTCGGCATGAAGAAGTTTTGCGTTTGAAACTAAGCAAACACACATCATTTATGCAAATCGGTAAATGGCAGAATCGTCATTAAATTAGGTTGGCGCCGGAGATAACATCATTTTCTGAGGCATTACTAAACAAAAGCCAGGTGAGTATCCAGCTGTAGGATGGTTGACATACTTTTTAGCCGCGATCTATTGAGATTTCATAAGCTGGACAAAGTAGGGTTGAGGAACTGGCATATACTTTACCTCGTGGATATTAGAGCTATGTCGTATTAGTTTTTTATTTGTTTATGTATTTAAAGGCAAGCTTTATACTTGTTCTGATGATTTCCAGCGATATATGTTGGATATTTCTTTAGTTTTTGTGGAATGTCTATTTTAATAATGCATGCTTCTAAAATGTTCTGGATATGACGAAACCTAGGCAGATTGTAAGATTATCTACACGCCCGAGTGGCTTTGCAGATTTAATGAATTTGGCAGACAGCGTTTAGGGAACTTAAGAAATACTTGTAGTTGAGAATAAGGTTGGGGCTTATAGGCTCAAATATTTACAAAAACATATAATATATTTACGTGTTTTATAAGGTATTATACATATAGTTACAACGATTTATTAAGTGTCGGTAGACACTATATGCGGATGCCAATTTGTCCATCCGTCCGTCCGCCGTCCGTCTGTCACACTCTGATTTTTTTTGGAAAACTACTCGACCGATTTCGATAAAATTTTGTACAATTGTTCAATAGGCCAATGGAATAGGGGCTTATAAGCTTCAAAGCAATGGGTTAACTAATACGACATTTAATTGCTCAATTAAAGTTAACTATAGTGGATTTAAATGACTAAAATTGTCGATTAACTATTCCAATAGAGCGTTTTGAGCTGATCGTTTTTCATAATAACGACAATGCCTAATTCGATAATCTTCAGTGAATAATTGACACTTCAAGTTAAATATTAAACTTTCGCAATTTTCGAAAAACTTTTGCTGGCATTTCGATCGATTTCTATTTCAACGCCACCGTCTACCGACACTTTTCTTTATTCGATTTGCGGTTTAACAAACTTTTCGAAGCTTACTAAGCATTGGATATTCAAAACGGATCATTTTTCCTTTCCTATCATATTTGGAAGTTAGAAAAGCTACAACTTCTAATCACAAAACCAACCCAAGTGTCGTAAAGAAATTATGTTGACCAACTTATCTGAAATTTGCACATTCCAAAAATGCATATTTAAATAGAAAATAATCTTCGTCTCTCATTTGCTTTCATCATCCCAATACGAAGAAGAAATATTAATTTTACATTCCTAAAATATCGCTCTGGCCATCTTTCATAAACATTTATGACTAAAATTACTTCCAAATTTAATTTTCTCTCTCATGGATTCAACAATAGTTTCTACTCTCGACCGCCGAAATACACGCAAATGTTTGGCTATAGGGATGCCACGAGCCCCACAAAAATTAGACCGAGTCCGAGCCCCAAGCTTTTGCAAAATATCACAGGCTCGGCCGCTCTGGCTTGCCGAGCTTCTGCATAATTGCGGTAAACAAAAAATATATAAAACACAGAAAATAGATACATTATATGCCCTGAATCGATGCAGTTCTCGAACCTTTATTAAAATACATGAAAACTGAACCACTACTAAAGCTTAAACATACATATATTATATGAAATATATTTAATATTACCTACTGGACCGAGCCTGATGCTTTAGCTCGGGGCTCGGCGAGCTTTTTTAAAATCACAAAAACAGCTGGGCTCGTCCGAGCCTGTGCTTGGGCTCGTGGCATCCCAAGTTGGTTATATGATACAATAAATTATATAATATAAGGCTGGCACGGTTAAAGTTAATACCACGTGAATGTTCAACTAGTACCATGCTGAACGTTCATGTAATGTTTAAATTTAAAGAAAAGCGGTTTTGTGATTGACAAACGTACATAGTACATATCACTAAGAAATCCTGTGTTCGTGAGTCGGCCAGTGACATTGACGTTATATTCATTTCTGGAGTTACCCGACTAGAACATTTGGAGAGGTACTTGTTCCTTGTTCACCAGTACCAGTACTGCCGAAATGCAAGATAACAAAGCGCCTTTCAACACCTCACCTGAAACTTGCAACTATCCAAAATACTTCAGTTAGTTCGACCGTTGTGTTAAAAAAGCGTAGGCGTTAAGCATTGGAACATTGCCGACGTTTAATCTGTATTCAACTTGTACCATTTGAATATACGCGGTTGGAAAATTTCTCAAGCCTTTAAGAAGTCCAAATGGATATGTAGAGTTTAGTGACTCCGTCACTTGTAAGATAGTCGCTGTTTCCGGTCGGAGGAGGCCAGAAGTTTTGGAGACTTCGTGATAGTACTTGATTCGACAGTACAATTTTTACCTTTCAATGATCGTCAAAATGGCTTTCACACAGTATGCGAGTCCTTACTCAGTTGTTGTTTTTGTTATGAAAACAAAAATTATTTTGTGTTTATTTGGTTGTTTATGTCGTAGTGTCGACGCGAAATCTAAATTTTCCTCAGCCATAAAAATAGTATTTTAAAAACTTCCATTCTTCCTACTAATATTTTGAAACGTCCAAATTTCAGCGAAAGGGCGTATGGCTGGCCTGGTAGCACCCAATTATGCTGGTGCAAAAACATTAACATAAACATTTTATTATTTACTATTCATTGGGATACAAGTAGCAAGATACAGCTTGTCTATGTGTTTCCATTGTAAATTTGTTACACCTCATGACACACATTTAAAAACTACCATTAAAAATCTATAAAAAACAAGCACCTTAACGGAATAAATAACAATTGAAAAAAAAACCCTACTGCTTCTTTAAAAGCTCTAGCACTAGCCAGCACGTTAGAAGAGACCTGACCACGTTCCTTTGCCACTTGTTTTCCTCCTTCAGTTCATCAACTTCCTGGTTGATCCGCGGCAGTTGAGGAAGACAAGACAGAATTCCAGTTAATTAATTAAGTTAATCCGTCAAGGAGTTGGAAATCATTATGGATAATTACTACTCACCAACTCACCAAACTAATATTTGCATATGCCGTTATGTATTACAAATCAGCAGAAAAAAGCCTTAACATTATTCGAACAAAAAATCCTAAAAATTGTTCTATATTCCAAAAGGTTTCAAGTTGCCAAGGTTTATTGGACTCTGGTCGTGATGTTTGTGATATTTGCAAAAGTTTCTGGTTGTTTCTAACATAATGGTTTTTTCATGTTATAAAACCTGGGGGTTATTCTATGTAAGTGCACTCAAGGTGATTGAACAATCTTTTTATTTAAATGGTAAGTAAAAGTATTTGCATTGTAAGGCTGTTCGCCAAATTTATACAGGTCAATGGCGTCTTCTGATCCACATAGCTATCCGAGCCAAATTCAATTTTAAGATTTCTCCAGCTTTTGATAAAACGATTTATGCATTTCAAATTAAGATGGTCCAAGGATTGAAATTTTTTCCGCATCCAAATCTCTTCACAAAGCCTTCGAGAGACTTTGGAACTGTTCAGAATTTGAGCCATCAGCCCCAGAATCACAAGTGCAGCAACAATTGCATTAAATGCTAGCAATGCGAGATCCGATAAGAGTCCCAATCCACAGGAGAGCTGAAGTTTTACTATGGCTGCAATGGAGACTGCTTGGCACAAAACCAATACAACTACAAGCACCGCCCCCGTAATTTCTCTCTGGACTTCATTTTGAAATATTTCAAATATCTGAATGGCCCGGAAAGCGGATATTGCAGTAAAAGGAGCTTTCCATTGACTTCGGAAGTAGTGTGGGTACCTAAAATATGTTCCAATTTCAGAGAGGGGAAAATAAGCTTAATTTTGCCATCGAAGGACTAGGTTTTGATGCTTGACACATGTCTTCAATTTAGCTTTTTGTAAGTTATTTTAGAAACGTTTTGCACAGCAAATGAACATGATACATAAATTATCTTGAAAATGTTGTTACAAATTAACACGAGCTTTTGAAAGGTAGCAAACATTTTGAAAAGGTACCTTTTTAATAGTTTAGTTTAGTAATTAGTAACTATAAAAAGGTATCCTTCAAAATGCGTTTAACGGACGGAAGCTTGTGGCAGGCAAGTGATGTATTTATTATTTCCAAGCTAAATTCAACGATTGGTCAGTCATCAAATTATAGCGTTTAGTGGCTAAATATGGCTTTTTCTCGTCTAACTGTATCATGTAACGAAAATTTTCATTAATACCATTGTGAATATTGTGTTTTATTTCAGACTTCAGAACATAGCATAAAACAGATGCTCATAGATGACTCTGTACAATATAATTTTGAATTCTTACCACTGAAGAAGTTCTATTAAACTTGACGTGCACAAAACTGCCACTCCTACACACATTACCATGGTACATTGCAACTGTACGGACCATAACCAGTGATTGCCTGCAAATATGGCAAACTTCCAAATATTTGAAATCAGACTGACAACAAAACTGGCAGTGGATGGTTCCGCATTGCATTCAAACAACAAGCTACTTCCAACTAAAGAAGGTTGACATGGATCATGCCAGTGAATCACGTAGAAAAATATAACTGGATAAATTAAGCACGTGAAATATGTAGTATATGTGAAAAACATTCCAAGTCGAAGATAAAGCTCAGCTTTATGTTTTGTTTCGCGTGCAAATGGAAATCGACGTTTATACTGGGACAGGCATATGACAAGATCACACAGAAGGGAACTATGATGTTTTGAATATCTAACGCAAAGATTGCCCAAACTGGCAAATATTGCTGCAACTGCAAACAAACATGATGACTTCAGCAGAAATATATTTGGGGAACTACTCCAGTAAAATTTGTGGCCCCCCTGAAGAAAGAGCAAAACCAAATAGCAAATCTGGTAGTTAACTCTCCTTCTAATGACTTTGGGGTCGTTTCGGATTTTAGTCAGCTTTGAATTTCTGATCGCTAGAGACCAGCACGAAGTCTGTAATAGTTTGGGTGCAATGAAAATTTTTTCAGAAATTTTTAAATTTGTCCTATTCATTTTTGGGACCTTCTCGGTTCTTCACAGATGCTTCTGGAATGTTCTGGAAATTGCAAATGATAATTGCTTGTCAGATTTTCTGGTAGTCGCGTTGGGTAAATACTGGGTCATGTTAATGCAGATTTAATTAGGTGGAGAAATACCGCTTTGTAAACTTACATATAACTTTTGCTAGTTGATATTAATGAAATGGTTTACTCACCACAAATGTTTGACAGTTATTGGCGTATTACAGCCAGTTATATTAATTATGAATTATTCATATAATTAATGAAGCACAGGTTATTAAGACACAACACGATTTCGGCATGAAGAAGTTTTGCGTTTGAAACTAACATTAAGCAAAGACGCATCAATTATGCAAATCGGTAAATGGAGGGATCGTCATTAAATTAATTATGGCGCCTAAGATAACATCATTTTCTGCGGCTTTACCAAACAAAACCCAAGCAGGTATCCAGCTGACAAAGCTTCTCAGCCGTAATCTATTGACATTTCATGAGCTGTAAAAAATACGGTTAGGAAACTTGTATATAGTTTTCCTCGTGGATATTAAAGATATATGTTATGTTCATTTTTATAGTTTACATGCAGGAAGAAGAGATATTAAAGGGAGATGACAAATATGCATCCCAGCCCAGTGCATTGAATGCGAGCGTAGTGCTGACGTCACTCTTACCTCCTCTCAGACTTGTTTACTTTTTTCTCGTCCAATTTGCATGTCATATTGACAAGAAATCGACAACTAAATCTGCCTTTTGGCTTTGAAGTCTAACAAGAATTATGACAGTTCGGTTGAAAATTCACAATAAAATGCGAATAAATTAGAGCGAAATACTAGTCGAAAAAATTTTACACCGCCTTGCTTTACATGCGTTGAGTCTATCCGTCGATAAGTAGCAGCAGACCGGGCCGCCCATACACTACCGCCAGACCCTGCAATGCAGGGGGGCCGGGCCCCAAAAACCGGTTTAAGCGGGGCCGGGCCCACAGATAAAATAAGCGTAAATTTTCTGTAGTCAAACTGAAGTCAACCCACAAAATTCTCAATCGAGCTGATTAGGGAAATTTGGTATGCGTGTACGACATTACTGCGGATAATTACTGCTTTTTCATATAACTACTGCGGATAATTACTGCTTTTTCATATAATTACTGCGGTTTTGGCAGTGTATATTTCATCAATACTGCTGGATCAGGAAACTAACTGGACGATATACGCGACCGTTAACGCTATGATGATAATTTTGTAGTAGTTTTTCGGGCATTTTATTTATGGATTTGGGATTTAAGCCATGTCAAACCTTCCGTCAACGACCTGCTAGGTAAGCGGCGTGTAAAGGAAAGGGCACAATACGAGGCATCCCATTCGGGTAATGCAATTAATATTTTTGGGAGAAGCACCGTTAGGACTTAAAAACAAATCAATCTGTAGAAAAGGAGCCTTTCGTCGCTTAGAAGTGAAAACTCAAGCTTAGAGTGTAAACTCATTTTAAGTAAGCTTCGTTTAAGCTAAGTTTCACATTTAAATTGGCGTGGTTAACAAAAGAGATTCGTTTTGCCTTTGAATCAAAAGAGTACGCTTTTCATCACACTTTACAGGTAAAAATGCAGGGGGCCGGGCCACCTCTAGGGGCGGCACTGGTAGCAGATCGCCCCAATTTTATCATCAGAATAAAGGGATAGGGCTTGTCGTCATGCTGGTTTACATGTACATATTTCAAGGCAAGTTTTAGACTTTCCAGTGATATATGTAGGTTTTTTTGATTGTCTGTTTTTCAAACGAGCTGGATTTGATGAAAGCTAGGCACATTGTTAGATTATCTACACAGCCGTGCGGCTTTGCAGATTTAATGAATTTGGCAGACAGCGTTTACGGAACTTAAGAAATACTTCCAGTGAAAATATTAAGGATTGGGCTGAGAGGCTCAAATATTAAGATAAAGATAATATTTTTACGTGTTTTATAACGTATTATTCTTTAATTCTATAGTTACAACGATTTATTATACTTATCGAAGCGTATTAAGGATTGGATGTTCAAGACGGACATTTTTTCCGTTCCTCTGATGTTTGAAAACACGTATAGCAAAAGCTACAACTACTAATCACAAAAACCAACCCAAGAGTCGTAAAGAAATTATGCCGAGCAGCTTATTATAAATGAGTTTTTCACATTCCAAATATGCAAATTTTACCAGGAAATTATCTTTATCTCTTTTTCTTTCTTTCGTCGTCCTGAAACATTAATTTTTCATTCCCATAAAAACCGCTTCTGGCTCTCTTTCATAAGCATTTATGACTAAAATCTACTTCCAAATTTTCTCTCTCGTTGATTCAACAATAGTTTCTAGTTTCTACTCTCGACCGACGAACGATAGGCAAATGGGCGAAGCCGGTGAAATGGTCTCATTCCCAACTGGTCACATGGCCTCAACTGGTCACAAACACAATTGGTCACTGCGTGAACTGGTCACTGCTTGTTTTGGTCCCATATCCAATTAACCACAAACCCGGGGTGTCACTGCTTGTTTTGGTCACAGTGTTAACATTCCAAATTTTCTCTCTCGTTGATTCAACAATAGTTTCTAGTTTCTACTCTCGACCGACGAACGATATGCAAATGGTCGAAGCCGGCGAAATGGTCTCATGCCCAACTGGTCACATGGCCTCAACTGGTCACAAACACAATTGGTCACTGCTTGTTTTGGTGCCATATCCAATTAACCACAAACCCGGGCGGTTACTGCTTGTTTTGGTCACAGTGTTAACTGGTCCCAGATTTGTGACCGGTTTTATTTATGTCTGACAAGTAAATGCAAATGTACAAGACATGTGAAAAAAGTTAGGGCCTGCACCTGCAGGATTGACATCGTCAGCCCAAACATATGCCATTGGAAAGCCTTACCCGGGCCGGTTCCAAGGATACGCCACACGCCATGTAAAAGTACATGTGAAGAAAGTTAGGGCCTGACACAAACCTTAAAAGTTGACGTAGGAACCTGAAAAACAATAGGGATCTTTCTTATGGGCCAAAGGATCCCCCTGCCAAATTTGGTTGAAATCGGTCAAACGGTACGACCTGTAGAGCACACACAGACGGATAGACGGACGGACAGACAGACGCAGCCAGCGACCTCATTACTAGCGAATAAAGTTCAGCTTCGAAATAAAGACTTCTTGATCTTGCTCGGTTTTTTGAACTCTCACTTGAGACTTCATTTTACTATTAACTATTTATTGGGACACAAGATGCAGCTTGTCCATGTGTTTTCGTTGGGAATTTATAACTACAGTACAGCGAAATATTATTCCAGACTTGTTTTGTTACACCTCAAGACACACTTAAAAACTACCAATAAAATTCTAAACAATACACAAGCATCTTAACGAACTGAGTATCAATTGAAAAAAAAAACCCTACTGCTTCTTCAAAAGCTCTTGCACTAACCAGCACGTTAGAGGAGACCTGACCACGTTCCTCTGCCACATGTTCTCCTCTTTGAGTTTGTCAACTTCCTGGTTGATCCGCAGCAGCTGAAGAAACAACAAGACATAATAACAGTTTAAGTTTAACTAACCAAGAGTAGGAAATCAGTATGGACAATTGGACTCACCACATTGTTGCTGATTTTAGACAGGTTCATCAAGGCAGCTGTCTTCACGTCCCGCATTTGAATCCCCTCCCTCGCAAACTCCTCCATTTCATCCTCCAGAGCGGTACACAAACTGTCATTGTCGTCATCACCGTTTCCTTGAATCTCGTCCTCGTCGTCATCGTCCATTGCAAATTCCCCTTTGGTCCTACTCATATTCCTCAACCCAGGCTGAAGGTCACTCCCAACCCCAGAATCCTCATCCAGGCGAGTCCGCTTTGCTCCTAGAGGGGCCCCAGGTTGATTAAAAGTCATCGTCACAGGTCCTGGTAGCGGTTCAGTTGCAGGTCGTTTTAGCGGGACTTTCGGTGGAGTCAAATTGGTCGGTGTCTTTCGATGAGGATTTCCCTCCGAAGCCCTGTGGCTGATGAAAGAGTTGATATCAAACGGGTGACACAGCCTCACTCGGTATTGCTTCAACTTCCTTGAAAACTGGTTGATAAAGTCGCCAACCTAGAAGTTTATAAACAACAAGAAAGTCAATGAAATAAATAAAACGATAACTAACCTCAGTCAATTTAATTGATGTTAATTTACCATTTCGGTTAACTCGTTTCTCCATCCTTGTCCCACCACAGGAGAAGAGGGACAGTATTTTGTATTGCAGATAAATATTCCCTTGTCCAACGGAACCTTCGGAAAACACACAATTAAGTATTTGGTAAGTATAAATCCCATGTGTCCTTTTCCCACATAATCAGAATGATTTTGCTTACCTCCAATCGTAAATCCTTGTTGAGTACCTCCG
>JAAXOA010001127.1:0-17319 GCA_036561885.1 Salina celebensis
TTTGAATTTGTATTAAAAACTATGTTCTGTAAACTGTTTAAAAACGAACTAAAGCGTAGAAACTGGATTAATTTCTTTGAGTCAAATCCTCTTTTATTTCATGAACTGTTTTTTATTCACCGGTACGAAAATTCATTCTCAAAGAACATTCCGAACAAACAAGAAAACGAAATTTATGCACTATGCATTTGCATTATGTAACTTTAAATGGAGGTGAAGGTGATTGACTGCTTTGACGAAGTCTACAAAGTTAGTCCCGCGGTACAGTCTTTAAATCGCAGAGTTGCGTCCTACATTAGCTTAAATGTTTTTCGGATTGTTAGTGATTTTTATATTCTATCGGTTTCTCATCCGAAAGCATTCTTTTTAAAACATCAACGTAACATTAATTCTCTGCGGTAAATCAGGCAGTCGATGGAATTTCCACGGTTTTACGATTCCTGATGGGAAACGAGGAGCGATTGTGAGTCCTCTGAGAAGCAGATGTCGGTTTATAAGTGGAAGTGGGAACAAAATTGGCTCAGTTACGGACTAAATTAAGTGGAAAACGTAAACAAAACTCGGGGGGAAGTGATATTTTTTTCCTTGCGATTAATTAGCTCTGGGTGAGGAGTATTATCAGGAAAGAAATACTCAAAATATTCTGTTTACTATAAATATAAAAGAAGAAAATATGGTATTTCGTGTCGACAAAAAGTGATTAATTACAGAGCCCTGAAGATTTGCTCGCATCCTACTTGTACGCACTGCTTTAATTGATATAGATTTTCTCTGCGTCCGCAACACACCCAGCCTTATGTAATTCGCTTGGCACACCACAACGAATAGTCCGATAAGACAATCAGAAGATTCTCATTGTCAGATCTCTGCTATGGCTTAAGACAGAATACAATATAAAAACTGTACATGTGAAACAAGTTCGTGTTCATCCGACTTAATAGCAGCATCCGTGAATGATACCTGGAACGAATTATCTCCCAGACAGGTGGAAATTAGCATTGTTGGTGCTGTGGTGGCTTGTTATACGAAAATTTACATCTAGCCAAATAGCAAATTAATTTCCATGTAATGAACGAATACTGTAAAAAAAATATATAAACTGCACTAGGTTTCAATCCAGCTCCCCACATATGAATTTAAAACATCAAAACTTCATAAAAATTGATTTAGAAGATTTTGGACATCAATATTTGAAATATTTCCAAATTATCATCAAATGTAAATCACGTTATGCGAATTGCGAACATAGTCTGATTTAGAGAGTACGAGACAATAAATGATATTATGTCCAATGTAGATAGATCCAACGGTAATTACAAAAACACCTACGTTGCATTAATTCCAGCCTCTTATTCATGCCGTATCATATCCAAATTAAAAGTTTAATGACTTCTATTTCCTCTTAATTTCTGCAATTCAGGTACTTTAATGTCGCCGCCGCGATATTTATCATCATTCTTATGACTATGCCATAACCACCCCAAAGTGCTTTGAATGACCCAAATTATTTTCACGAATTTTATGCTCACTAAGCAAAAAAATCCATTCCTCACTTCATTACTATTCATTCTCTTTCTGGTTCATTTATGTTATGATTTATTCGCACTTTTGACATTTCCTCTGCTTCTTACTCCTAAAGTGTACAGCATTTCATACAAACATTACAAACCAAATATGCGACAATGCAAGAAATCTCAGAATGATTCACTTTTTTTTAATGCAAACAGCTCTTGGCTACTTCCTCCCAAAGGAAGGAGATGGCTCCCACGTAGGTATATAAAACCGCGTGCTTCCATTCATCTATGCGTTGGTTTCACCCAAACTCCTTTCACATTACACACTCCTTATGCAATGTGCTTAGCCAGCTCAAAATTTTCTTTCCTCGCCTCTGCTTTTCAGTTTTTTTACTGTTGATTGCGCTATACATGTTATGAGCGTAGCAAACATAAAGCTTTGTGTCCCAAGCGTTCTCTGCTTTTGGTTGTTTGCAAGGAAGCAAACGAGGTTTTCTCGTGTACATGGATCACCCCAACCAACATAATCATTGCCAGCAACAACAGTAGAACTGGCAGGGGGATGACTATTCATGATCTAAACATAACCAGCAACTAGCTTGTTAGTCACATTTGAGCTGTTGTGTTATTCACATCTCTCCCTGTCCGTGCGCTTGCAAATAAAATTTTTCATACAGTTTTTACATAGCCGGCAGTTTTTTTGTGTGCGCTTTGGCATTTGCAAAGGAAGAGTGCAAAAAAATCTCTGTTTTCGATTTGTGGAAAACTTGTTTCCATTCATTGGATCTTATACAACGTTACAGTTTCCGGCTGAAACGAGTGCGGCTAAAAATAAAGAAATCACTTATCACATTGGGCTCAGTGCCTAAAACCTGTGACTTGTGTAGGAAACAATTTTTATATCCGTTTTCACTCAAAAAATCATTTTTTCTTCCTTGCATTTTTTTGCCCTTGAAAACTTTTCATTTTTTATGTGATTACTCCAAGTGTACATTTAATGGAAAAAATATATATAGTGGCCTATTCAGCTAAAATTGTTCATCAAAACTGATACGAAGTGCCAGTGAAAAGTTGCAGATATACAAGAATCTTTATCCTTTTAAAAATATTTATTGTGTTGGGCATATTTTCCGGAAATATTGGAATTGCAAATATTGTTCCATCTTATTGGATTATGCACAATAGATTTATGGGACGGCTCCAGTGAATAAATCGGATCAAAGTGAATGTTATCTAAGGAGAAGTCTTGAATCTAATTAGATTTGTAACAGTCAGAGTCTTGCTGTTTTACCAAGAAAAGTAGCATTTCGAGGCGTCACTGAGGCGAGCTAGTTTTGTGTTTGTTTGTAAAGTGCTATTGTTCTATCTTGCGTCATATTCCGTTTTTGTCCTCGCGAGTCTACCGTTTCTAGTCTTTCAGCAGTTTTTTATTCCTCACTGAAGTTTTTTTTCGTAGCTTCCTATAAGTGTCTTGTTTCCCAACGTTTGTTTACTCAGAGATTTGATAGAAGCTAGCAAAATGGCCAAATTACAGAAGATCTGGATACTTTGCATGATCGGATTAGTATTAACTTTCTCAGCTGCAAAAGGTAGGCAACTCATGAAATTTTGATTTATAACATTCAAAAACCTATCAATTCCAAGTTTTCTCAAACATCAAACGAGTTTTTATCGGTTTATATTGAGTTTATAGTGCAAGTGAATACAACACGTTAATATAACATAAACAGTTCCGTTCATGTCAAGTTTAGCAATTAATACTGCCATAATGGGCGTTACACATGCATTGTTGCAATTCTCAAGTAAATTATGAAAAACATTTCCATGTAGAATATTGATTAATTTTTATAGCCAATACAAACGTCCTTCCTGCCAATGTTTACTTTTTTTTCTACGGTTGCCAAAAACAGACTTTGTATGCATGCCATCAGGTCAAACTTTTTCCAGCTTGTGCTTCTACTCCTGGAAAATTCGTTTTTCCGTCTGGTTTACCTTTTAAGGTTGCATATGTTTTACTATATGTCAGTCACATTTTGAACGCAAACCTAACCACAAAAGAACAAAGCGTTTTCGGCTTGCCATGCTTTTTCCGTCCGACAGCATAAGTAATATTGTGTCGCTCTATACAAAGCAGACGAGAAATGGCATTCATCATACAGCGAGCAATTTTGAACTTGTATTTATTTTCCAGAACACAAAATGTATGTCAGTTACTGTGATCCTCTAGATTGAAAATGGCATTTTACATTACTAGTGCCGGCAGCTGTACATGTATCATAATCAAATCCAGGCCTGGGGTATTAATCTTTGAAAACCAGAGGCAAAATGTAATTTTTCATGTGCATGCTTACAAGTTGCAAAAAAAAAATTATAGACCAGCAGCTCTCAACATGGTAACTATACTACATAGTAGTTATTTTTGGGCAAGTTCATCGCATGTTTGAATCAAAGCGATATTATCCAGGTATAGCTTGTGTGAACGTGAGCACATTATAACAGTTAGCATGAAGTATTTTATAGCGAAATTGGGAAACTTGAATGTTTTTGTTTTAGCACTGAAGGTTTTTCCACATGTCTACCTGTGTTGAGCTAATTTTTCTTTTTATGGCTGGCTCTACTGGTCATAATGTTACTAACACATTGCAGTTTACGCGTATATATCTGTCTGCTCCATTTCTCTGAAAACATGAGTTGAAGTCGAAGGCCAGCTTAGTTCCCAAACTAAAATTAATGCGATTGTTTTATATTCTGCTACGCTAGCCCCTTTCACTATACAACCAGAAAATGTTTTATTACTGTGTTGTTGGAAACACGTAATAAACTCGGGTAAAAAGTGGTCATATGGTCAACAGCAAAATAAACGAACTATTTCACACATAATACACAGCAGGACATTCCTGAAATGCAACGTTTTCTCCGGGAACAATGCATTCTCTGGCTAAGAATAATGTGAACGAATTGTTCTGGAACATGCCTTACCTTTACATCATCGCTTTTGTAATGTGCTCCCTAATGTTTATAGATTTCAAAAACTGATCATGTTGATTTTACCTTCCCCACTGTTTTCTACCACTCCGTGGAAGTGTAAGCAGTAGGTATTTACAATAAACAACATGTCTAGGCATTACAAGCTTTGTTGATATCATCGTTATTTAGCAGTTGTGTGAACCACTTATATTATTATGCACGAATGCCATTTTATTCATGATTGAGCTTCCCTCACACAAACACAAAATGTGCAGGCATAATGAAGCATGCTCTTTCTCAAGTTGAAATTCACTCTTTTTTATCCTCTTTACTTCTCATTACACGATGAGAAGCACAATGAACACAAACCTGGCAGCGGTGGTGGTGGTATGGCAGTAGCAATCGATATTTATGTAGTGACAGTAATGCTCCAACTTAACAAAAAAAAACCCGGAGCCACCTTTTTTCAATAACTTCCTCGATTTTCATCAGGAGTATTGGATGTAGTATGCATTTTGAAAAATGCATCTTGGTTTTACCGACGAGGTAAAATAACCATGCAGCCAGTACCTCACGTTACGAAAAGTAAAGCTGTGAGATGCCATAAAAAGCCAGAAATGTAACTCGACTTACAAAAATAAATAGCCCGGCTCATTTCGTGACAAAGAATCTTACAGCAATCAATGTTAGGATCATTCTTGTGTGTGCACGATATGGACTAGGCCAACGATCTGTACAAAAAAAATAACACGCCAGCAAAGGATGTATTATGATATGTACAACGAGATTTGTTTCGAACAAAAAATAAAAAAAAAAGTGCATTCAATGAGTATTGAACGGAAAAAATATATCTTGAACCTCTCAATGAGCAGTGTGTATAACATAGCAAAGAAGAATTCAACCGGTGATCCGAGAAAAAAGAACAATGACTGTTGATCACATTCTCTTCACTTTTCTCTCTTGCGTTTGGTGATTGTTGCCCAATAATAACAAAAGAATGTTGCATTATAGTGCAGCACATTATGTGGGTTAAAAAGGAAGACACACAGATGTTCAATGTAACAAGGTAATACAGGTAATTCAACAAAAAAAGTATTTTTTAATGAAATGTGCGTTTGAAAAATCTGAACCTTTTTTTGAGGGAAAATCAGTGATGAAAGCACAAGCCGGTCGTACGCGTATGTTTTTCAAAGAAAAAATCTTCAAAATAATTGTGATACCTGCAGACGTGTACCTTTTCGAAAAATCTGAGCAGGATGCAGAGAAACCGTAAATTGATTGGGTGGGTCAAGACACAAGAGGGATAAATGTTTTGGTGGTGAATTCATATATTATTTTTGTTATTCTTGGAATCGTTTTTCTTTACGAGACAGAAAACTACATGCGTTTGCACTTACGGTCAACATGAACAGTAAAAATGAACGAAAATGTGATATATTTGAAACCTCACTGGTGACTAATCTTTATGGGTATAAATCGTGATTTAAGGATGCAGATATTGGTTTCAATGTAAAACTTTTACTTTAGTTGTAAAATAGTCATGAGAAGTTTCAAGTTGGCAATGCTGCAGTTATGAAAAAAAGGTGCGTGCTGTGTGCTACTTACAAACAATTAATCCATAGCTTTGAAAGCGCTTCATTCGCATATAAAAATTATATTTTGGGACATACATCAATATGAATATTACTACTACAAATTGGTGTTTTCATATAGATACCGCGTACAAGGAGCGATTACGTTTTTTGAGTCTCTTGAGGGGGATTAAAGGGGCTCTTTGGTGGTGACGACGTCGTCACAATCGCATAATAACAATTCAAAATTAAATTCAACCAGCATCTACTTTTTTCTCTATTCACATTCTTGAAGAGCTGCACCCGTATTGTACTCGAAAGGATGTTTATGCGTGAAAAGATAACCCCATCCCAATCATAGGGTCAATCAACAACACCAACATTGCTACCCGAGCGAAAGTAATCATAATACAGACTAATAATACGTTTTTTCTTTTGTGTGTCACCAACAATAATAGTCTGTTATAATAATAATAACAAAACTATAAATGAGTCAATATCCCAAAGCCGTCATCACAGTGTTCTCATGCACAACCACACACTCATCATAAGGATGTAAGCCAGGCTCCTACTGGTTATAAATGTAAACGTAAACCAAAACGAAGAATAAAAATAGAAATATTGATTGTTATTGTAAAAGGATAAGCACTTTTTTTTATTACAGACACAAACTGAATTGAAGAACTAATATAATAAAGCAACTTGGCGACATACCCCATCGCTATTACACATTTTTATCCAGTTCTCTGGTGCATTATCAACTGGAGAAGAGGTGCATTTTCTCACCCTTTTCATTTACTTTTTTGTCCGGTGAACAAGGAAACTAAAAGATTGCATCGGACTCATTCATGGAGAGTTTGGTTTTCGTGTAGTGCTGCTGGAGAGCAAGTTGGCTAAAGAGAAAAGAAAGATAAGGAATGAGTACATAAAAAAATGTCTACAGCTGAACTGCTCCAGCCCTCCAAAATGTAATTTCCCCTTTTCTTCTTGAATCCTGAAGGGTGACACTTTCCAACACTCGTGAGTTAGTAAGCATACAAGAACACCCTTTCATTGAATTTCTTAGGTAAAGGAGACACGCAGGTTGAGAAAAATTATTTAGAGGATATGGAGGAAAAACATGAAAACTGAGTATAAAACTGACTTTTGATTCATTTTTATTTCCCCAGAGGAAATACGAAAAAATGAAATTAAAGAAATGAGTATCAGTAGAGTTTTTATCAAATCTGGTGTGTAAATGTGATATATGTCATTTTTTATCGAACAATCATAATCAACCCAAAGTAAATGCAGTGGCTTTATAGGACAGTGATAAGATGAATGCACTTTCAAGACCTTCACAATCATAAACCAAGACTTTTTTCTAATGATATTATACATTTTTTACCAAACAAAATCAATGCTTACTATTCAACACGTAATCAAAAAAGGAAGTTGCAACTCGTCATCACCCTTCTTTGGAGGAGTTTGTAATCTCATAATGCCACCAACACGAAAGATTTTTTTTCCCACTCGTTGTGAATGAAAATAAATATTCGTGCATAACAGATATGATCATTGCACAACATTACTTTTTCTGGAATAATGGCCCATTTACGTTTTTTTCTCGACTTTTTTAACTCCCACTACTGCCTCTCCAATAGTCACAACTCACCAGACGAATAAGTTAACTCAGCATCAACCATTTAAAAAAAAGACGTGAACAAACATCATGAGTTAAAGGCACAGTGGAACATTTATTTTCATAATTTGAGAGGTTGTTATTGCAAGCATTATACTTTTTTTGCCGCACAGTAGTTGCAACTGGTATGGAGAAAGGGTTAAAAAACATGAAAATGGCTATGGAAGTTGATTTTAAGAAGGTTGCATATAAACAGAAAATATATGAGGATACGGATGTGTGAACGAATACAAGAGAAACTTACGCAGAAGGTGAATTTCTCAAGATTTTAACTGCTACGAATTCTGTAAAAGGATCTGGCGCTGAATAAAGTAAGCAACTTTTGTCATCCCCTTTCTTGAGGTTGATATTGTTGTGAAGCTCATATTAGCTCGTAAAATTTAAAAACTACGTAACACAATTTAAATGATATAAGATTGTATCTTGCAGTTTACAAGAGAGCTCTCCATTGATTTCCTCAGCTATAAAAAAGATAAACAAATCTACTAAATCCACTCCATCATTACGAGACATTTTTTTTTCTCAGTTTAAATCCTTCTTACGATGAGATCTGGGGGCAACTTAGATGTTTTAAAAAATCACACCCTTTGTGTACAATCCTTTGAAATTATTCGTGTGAACCAGAAAGACAAAAAAATGAATGTTGGAAAAGGGAGTCTGTTAAAAAATAGCTAAATTATTCTTTCAGCTGTTTTGAAGATTGAGTAAATGAGTTTATTTGAATAATTTCCATCCAAGAGAAAAAAGAAATGTTCGTTTTTTACATCCTCACTGGAGCCAGCCCTATTCTTTTGTCGTGCTATTAAAATTTGAAACTGTTGAAAAAAAATGCGCTGACAAAACTCTACATAGTAATACACTTGATGCTTCCATTACATTACTTCCTTTTGCGTTCAATCCTACACGGAACAGTGACGTTACCAAACTGACAATGGAATCTTTCTGGGTGTTCTATGTCTGAAAATAACAGGAGACGTTATATGGTAATAAAATATATTTCAGTGAAATTAGGCTCCCATAAATACTCAATTATTACTCGGTGTTAGTGTGTTAGTATTCATAAAAATCTAGACTACAATCAGTCCCGCGTGAGATGCAACCGTTAACTGACTTGAAGTCCTTTTGTGAAGACATGAAAGTGCAGGACAAAAATGGGACGTCTTTCCAATTGCTTATCTAATGCGTTTTTGAATTGCCTGTTTCTTTTCAGACTTTTAAAATCTTAAAGAAAGCAAAAATAAAACTTTCAATGAAACGATTATAATCTAGTTAGATATGATGGATTTAGAAATTGTCATATGTCAACTATTGTTAATAAAACTCATGTCCAGCCGTTTTGTCAATATCCTCTCTAAGATTTTATGTTGTCTTACTGTTTACATTGGATGTTGAAAACGCTTGCATGTACCTTAATAGCCAACATAGAGCACGTAAGAAACTTGGGAGCTGAAACCTCATGGGAGACAATGTACCCGGGATTTCCCGACCAGATTTGTAATTTTTTAATGAAGTTACTTAACTAAAGCATTTAGGGAGCTGTGAGCACATAAAATTGTTTCTCTTGTAAAAAGTCAGTCAGGTATGCTCCATTCTATACACTATGCAAGTCAGGTTCAATATGTGAAACCTGGAATGGAACTTCAAATTCACAGCTATTACAACAGCAACAGCTTAAGTTATTTATGGTTTTTTCATTCGCATGGGTGAATGATGTTGCCAAAAATTCTCCTTTTGAGTCAATATAATCCCCCATGTTCTTTTGTAGAATTTAACCCTAAGCGGACCTACAGAATGTATCCGTATTTAGTATTGTCTCATTAAACTTTATACCACCGGTGTATTTTTTTTAAAAACTGTATGAATTGATGCAACTTGCACTTTTATCCTCATCTGCTGCACTACAGATGTAAGCCTTATAAAGCAATCTTGCAACAATGACATTGAGAGTGTTCTGCGTGTTACAATCCTCTCGACCTACTCGAAATCTGTCACAGTCTCTGTATGTAAGTCTACAGAGACAGCGAAAACCGGTGTCGCCCAGTAAATCATACTTTTTTGTATTCTGAACAAGACGTGTCATGCATCATAAAAAGTCTTGGAGTGCTGTATTTCTAATGATGATGACTATCCTCACTAAGGATTTAATTATGTAAAAAGTGGTGTATCATTGCTAAACAATTGTTAATGTCATCCTCTTCTCATCTGACCTTTTCTGTAGGGATGGAATTGTCCGTATTGAATTACAGTTTTTTGTTCTTTTAACGTTTAATTCACTGATTGCCTGAGACACAAACATGGAATAAAACCTGCATAGAAAACTTTTCCTTGGTCCAAGTCTGGTCAGTTTATAAAAGATTGAAAGTGGATCTGGACTAGCGTGTTATTTTCATACTAGTTTTTAAATGAAATGTCATGCAACACCTTAAAAAGGAAAAGGTGTGAGTATCACGCTGTGTCTACTTGTTTTCTACTTTACACCTAATCAGCTCTCAGCCGAAGGAGATAAATACGAGTTGCAATTTGAAACCGATATCTAGCTGTGATGATCTTTCTTTTTAAAATTGCTTCTGTTTTTATGTTAAGAGTTTGGCAGGCGAAAGTGTTTTAGAGTAAAATTCGCTTTTCCAAACTATGATGCTCGACTAACGTGGGACATCGTCTTTGATTACTTCGTGTCATTCGTGTGTTAAACAAAAACACCTGGATATTTTGGCCTTCCTGTATTTGCTGTCTGAATCAGCTCAGATTACAATCTACTGTGAGCTTCAAGTTTACATTGGGCTACACAGAGATTTGTTGTGGAACAACAAATTTTACAGGACAGATGGATATTTGTTTATGGCCTACTGAAAATACAGTTGTATGAAATTTCCAGAATGTTGCTGTCATCTAAAACGTAGTTCAATAGAAATAGCTTATCTCCGTGCTATGCCGGGTTGCAATGAACCTAAACGATACCCAGACATTTCCATTATATAACAAAACGTAGTTGCTTTTTAGCCTACACAAATGCATGTGCATAAAATCTGTTTTGGCTATTATGCATCATCATCACACAAAGAAGGGGCAAGCCCACTTACAAATGGTTTTTATGATGCTGATCCTGAATCAGAACCAAATTGGCAGAAGCCAATTACTGATTTAATTTTCTACTTTAATAATCCTGCCAAATAAACGGTCAGCTAGATTGTACTAGTTTATCCTTTTGTTATACTTCATCGGTGTCTGTGTGTCTGCAGAAATGATGTTCAGCAAATAAACTGTTTGAAATATGAATAAATATTTATACAAAAAATGATCATTTTATTAAATGAACGAGTGCTCAAAGAGTTTATTCAATGGGTTTGGTGATCTTCATCAATTTTTGTATTGATTCATAATCCTCTTACGCATTTAAATTATTTCGAGCAGTAACATTTTGTTATTTGGCTGTCTTTCAGTTTCATTCAAATGTTGAACTGGTTTTGGACAGGTTTTTTTCTCTCCAAAAAGACATTCAAAACTGAAAAATGGTAGAATTAATTACTGTTCTATGTATCTCCTCCTAATACATATGCACGTGAGAGCAAAAGATAAAATTGGTCATGCAGATGAGAAAAAAACAGATTGACATGTAGTAGTTATGTTTTTGCACATTCACATTAGAATAAAATACCAATTTTTTGCAATGTAGTAGCATAAAAAAAGTGGCTGTAAACCCATTAAATTGGCTCAATTGCTTGTTTGATTTGCTGAAATGTGGACAATAAGCAGTTAAAATAAATTTCAATGTTGTTTCAGAATAGCAAATGATTTTGCAAATTCGAGAGAAAAACTCTGTGCAGAAATAACCTTTAAAGTACCTAAAAAAGCTTTTAGGTTCTAGGTTATTTTTTCTCCTGTGAGCTTTCTCACATTTCTTCAGTATTTAACTTTATAAGCAGGATGTGTGCTCAGTACTTGTAAAACTTAATGGAAGCCACAATCATGTCGTGATAATGATGATCATGATTGACAAGGCTTGATGCATCTGTACTACTAGAAAAATTGGCAATTTCAATGAAATCGTTATTTTTGATTCTTTCTAACAGCCAGAAAAGGTTATGAATAAAAACAGCATTTCACTTAATGGGAATGGGACTGGCATTATTGCCAAAATAATGCATGGCGATGCAAAAAGTAAACGAAAGTCATTGCGCAAAATATTATCTTAACAATGCCAAAACTAAAGGGCAAGTAGCTATTTTAGTTTTTTAGTCATTAACTACTGGCAGCAATGATATTGCTATTTTGCATAATAGTATTTACAAAATCATAAAGCACGGGATGTTTTTGCTGAAGCAGTCTGAAAATTAGCCCATCAAATACAAGGAAAATGTAATTTTTGTTGACTAAGTTATTAAATGCTAGACAAGAGGAGGGAAACAGAGCTACTTTGCGATTTTAACAGATTTTATGACCGGATGAGAATGAATTTCTTTTTTTCAGTGAGTCTCTTGAAACTCTTAGAGTTTACAAGAGTGGAGAAAACAAGACGTTATTACGTTTACATCTGCCTGTTCCCGCTGTCTGGTCACCGGTAATGATCGTCATATTTATGCGTGGTCATATACAAAACAAAACTCTACGGACGATAGTCATGGGAAAATGAACAAGGCAAGCTACTGCTCACGTAGTAATTTCCGTAAATTCAGAACGAAAACTTAAAACCACACGAGTGCCAATCTTATTGTTCGGTTCAACGTGTAAATTATATTCTTTTCGAAAACAAGAACGAACATAGAAGTAAAACATACAGTACGTAAATTTTTAGCCATTACGACTTCCTGTCCAGTTGACCAGTGGACAGCAGTTTATGGAAAAGACTGCCTACAAGCTTTTAAACAGAGAAAAATGTTGGCTTACTTCAGTTTGTATCAAATTATCAGAAATGGTGTTTTCTCTTGAAAATAATTTCTCTGACAAAAAATGCAAATTACATTCAATTTCCAAAGTTACGCTGTAATATATTAGGTGTATCTCCACCCCCACGTAATAACTTAATTTTCAAGACTTATTTTGAGCAGTTTCCTATGAAAGTAGAACGTAGTTGCAAAATGTTTTTTGGTTTTATACTTTCCCAGCCAACTTCTTTGTGGCTGCAAGTCATAAAGTAAAACTCAAAGACGCCCTAATGGTTTCGTGCCGCGACTCCATATAGCATACATAGCATTTCATTTACTACTTGTACCGGCCGGCGCTGGCAGTGTTTTTATGTTTCGCCAGTCTACAAAAAAAAATCATACTTCCAAACAAGTAATAATTCGATCATTGACCGTATGTACTTGAATGGACGTAGGTAGCCATAATGATCATTGTATGAAACAAAAGTAGATGCATTTGTACTTGGGTAAATGTAATAATTGCATGTATCTATCGGGCATGTGGTGTGCAAAAAGGAACTACATTTTACATCTATATTTCACCATGATTATGGCATATTAATGGGTGTACACTGTATAACAGTCTGCCCAGCCATTTTTCTTCGTCCAGTCGCTAATAACGTATAATGAATCTGTAAGGTTGTCAGTTTACTTTGATACATTCGCTTACATCTTGGGCTACATGAGATGAACACGAAAGACATCTTCCTACTTCTTTTCATTTAAGAAAGAAGATCATTGAGCTTCACTAAGGATAAGCAATGTTTTCTGAAAGCACTCTAGATAAGGACGAAGTAATAAGGGAAACTACATGTATCTGATATGAATAGACACAATTACGGCATGTTATCTTCATGGTGCTAATTTTTTGAACTAACTTCTTCGGTATGGTCCGTTCAAGATAATGGGTGACTTTGCGGATATCTCTTTGAAAATGACATGCTTCATACATTTAGTGAGCGCAGGACAAGCATAAAATGGTATTTCATCGAGCCGTAGGCATCCTTGCTCGTCTTATAAAGTGTGTAGAAGACTGATATGATTGACTGCAACATATATAAACCTATATTAGACTGTCACCCATCTCTTGAATTTTGATAAATGGTAATTTGTAGGTACGTTCGTTTTGAAGCATCTTAGCGTAATGTGTTGATTCATCGAATAAATATGGGATTGTAGACTGCGTTAAAAACAGCAAAACAAATTACATTCAGTTTTCCTTCAGTAAAAAGACGTAGTAGCAAAAAAAAAAGAGTTATGGCTTGTTACAATAAACAAACCAAGTTTCATATAACGAAAAACTAGTTCAAAAATGACATTCATTATCATTTTAATGTGTAGGCAAAGCAAATATTAATATTTTGTAAAGTTTTTTAATTACGGTTTTGAATGGTGTGCTTGAGCAAAGATTGCAATGTATTGCCAGAAAAAAATTTGCGTAGCGCCGCGTGTTTTCATATGAATAACATACGCATTTTCACACTATCATTGCTCCTGAGGATAAATGGCCGTAAACAAGTTTTAATTGCTTTTCTCAAGTCAGCTTTTTTAAATGAGGAGAGCCTAATTAATTTTCCGTTTTACGCAATTCATATTGTGTTGACCCGAAGTGTAACCTCAAGTGGCTAGAGGTCTACTTGCCAAAAATTTCCGACAGTTAGGCAACTTCTTTAAAGAAACATTTCTTCTAAAACAGATATCTATGAAATGACGAAAAAGATACCGATTATATGCATTAGCGTGTAATCCCAAGACGCTGTGCTGCTAAACTATTGTAACTGTCGTCGTTATGAGAAGTTCATAAAACATTGAAATGTCAAAGTCAAAACGCTAACTTCATTATGCTGTCTCTTTAACCTCTACATCCCTATTAAAGTCGCTAAGAAAGAGACACACAACTATAATATGAGTTGTACATTGTACTAGTACATAATATAAAAGTTTACGTTTTCTACAAAAGCCTACAATATAACATTGGCTTACACGTGAAAATCTGTGTTTCGTGAGAATATTCGGTTTTAGTAGACGCAAAGCTCACGCGCTACATTATAGCCGAAAACACCAAACATTCGTTAATTTCCTTTGGCCATAAAACTCAACTTAACAAGGGAAGGAAGAAGAAATGGTGTAATGTGATGAGCGTTTTTATTCGCTCAAGAAACGACTTAATGTCATATCCAAAATCCTTTTTAATCCCTAATTGCATATTACGGTAATTTACAGATTTGAGCATAAAACAGAGATAAGCAGAAGATTTAGAATGGCACAAGTATTTTGCCAGCGCATATCAAATTAAGGCTTTTTCCTTTTTGGATTTGAAGTGCCTTCAGGATGTGTTAAAAGAAGGAGGAAGATAATCTAACACATAACATTATCATCCTTTACAGTCAAAAACTTGAGACACAAGAACATTTCTGCAAAAACCAAATACATCCAAACTGATTAAAATTACGTCTGCAGAAACTTCAAACCATTTCCTTCTTAAGGAAATAACAAAAAGTTCACAAAGTTTACGGTTACGCTTATCCAGTTGTAGAGTAAGTGGAATTGTGTCCTCAAGCGTTTCGTGTTCATAAATTGAACAGCCTGACTGACTTATACACAACCCAGTATAATATTTCCCCTTTCTGAACTTGTTTCTCGTCGTACACAAACATTGTCTTAATTACGTAATCCACGCAGTATGTTAATAAGCTTTCTAATTGATGCGAATCCGAATCTTTTCTTTTGAACATCCCTGCCCTTTTTAAGAATTCGCCTTGCATAGAATTGTCTGCCAATCTAGTTCCATTTAAAACAAAACTCTTTTGAAAACCCAGATCCTGTCTGGCATCATTTTTCATTGATAATGAAATGGAGCTACCTACTAAAAGCTATGCGCATATATTCTATTTAATGGATTGTTATTATTAACCACCCAAGCACAGCCAATGCCAATTTTTCTTGGATTGTTTGCTACACTTTTCTCTTTTAACAATCGTCTTACACTTTTTTAAGCGGGCTACTTTTTATCACTATGCAAAATGCTGATCTGCTGATATAAAAAGCCTCCAGCGATACAGAAAACAGTAACCCCAACCATTCAGGTAATTTTTCGCTGTATAGAAGCATTACACTTCTATTCATTCTACGATGCAATCCGAAAGAAGATTGCTCATCAAGTGGTACTGGTACAGGGCAAGAACAAAAAAAAAAACTTGCCTCTGGAAGTTTATTTTTTTGCTATCATTACAATCATCAATCCCATTCTAAGCGTATTAAATTAGCCTCTTTCTGTCTTCTTATCTTTATAGTAGTACCCAGTACCTATTCACTAAATGGGTTTTATGTTATAGGAGAAATATTTTTAAAATCCCATTCTAAGCGTATTAAATTAGCCTCTTTCTGTCTTCTTATCTTTATAGTAGTACCCAGTACCTATTCACTAAATGGGTTTTATGTGTTATAGTAGAAATATTTTTAAGCACAATAGTGTCAAACATTAACTGCCAGAGTATTAACAAAGCAATCGAGAAAATCGTTTTTTTTTTCAAATGAGCAGCTCATTCATCATATTAACTCTATCCTATTACATTTATCGCATCCGTACCAGCCAGTTTGTCTGGCTTGGATTTTTGCTCAAGTTACAAAAGCATCTTAGCAATTTTCAGTTGTCCTCAGTTGAGAAAATAAGAACAATAAGACTCCGCGACAACAATGATAGGCAATCATGTACAAGCTGTAAATTACATACATGCCAACACATCTTGAACATAATTTTTACATCGATGTATACATATTACATACCTACATACCTTTGCCAAGTTTATTTCCATAACCCGCTGCTGCTGTCTTCTCAGCAGCCGCGCTCTACGGTAATTCGCAGCAGTTTGCAATTCGCCACATTCGTAAGATTTTTATGATACCATGTACGATAATGATGAGGGCGAGAATGTACGACACAGTGTAGTTAGGATCCAGTTGAGTGAATTCAACTGCTTATGAAAACAGAAATTATATTATNATTCGCAGCAGTTTGCAATTCGCCACATTCGTAAGATTTTTATGATACCATGTACGATAATGATGAGGGCGAGAATGTACGACACAGTGTAGTTAGGATCCAGTTGAGTGAATTCAACTGCTTATGAAAACAGAAATTATATTATCTACTGTACATTTCAGTCAGTACGTCATAGGGAAAAAACAACTTGTAGCTAGAGCATACCTACTGGTTGTATTCCAAGTGTTTTATAATGATGGACCATCATATTTATGAGTTTTCTCGCTAGATTTTTATACATATTGCGTACATGTGTACAACAAAGGAGTGACTCTGTCATAATTTCGCTTGCCAAACTTAAAATATTCACTTTTAATAGACCACAACGTGTTCACGACTATGGTATCGTGCCGAACGCCGGTGGTGAAGACGCAGAGTGGCTCCTTTTGATGGTACTTCCAGCCCTGAAGATTATCATTAAAATATTTTTTACGGCTATGAGTAATTATTTAAACCTATATTTCAATACTAGACATTTCGTAGTTATTGCTGGACGATAGGAAAATATTAATTAAAAACAAGTATAGAAGTATGGATTACCTGGTATGCGTTTTTGTTATATAGAGGCTATTAGTTGGGTTTTATTTGTTGTATATTTAGAATTTAGTCATATTCTACTTTAATATCTGTGCAATGCATCCAT
>JAAXOA010001128.1:0-17313 GCA_036561885.1 Salina celebensis
AAGGACAGCAAGCGATGATGCGAGTTCTCCTCCGTAGAGGATTGTAATGGAATAGCAGAGGATGCCCCAAAGGAGGAATATGCGTTGCAGCGTTGGATTGAAATTTTGGGTCCATTGGTCGGTTAAGGGTCCAAATATAGACAGCAATAATGAAGAATGGCGTAATTCTATAGCAACTGTCTGAGAAACTATGAAAATACAGATAAACGAAAGCGTGAAACAGCACCACGCAAGCTTTGTAAATGGAGCAGCGAATTCACCAAGCCCTGGGACGAGGAGAAGATTCTTGTGAACAACAGTGAACATTTTATTCTCATACGCAGTAAGAAGAGAAGGCGATATTGTGTATCGCGGATGCATCGCATTTGTGAAAATGGTTGGAGCCCTTTTTGGGGTTAGAAAAGTCTTGAGTGAAATTTCCCCAATTGAATAGAGGACATCGTCTGCATGGAAAGTCAAAGTCGCGTTGGTCAATTTGGCAACCCACCACTGGAAAGAGGTTTTTCTGTACTTCGACTGAGAGTATAGATGTGGCATTATACAATGTAAGCATGGCAATGCCATTCCAAAGTGATTACTGTGGAGGTTTCTCCATATTCGTTGTATATTTGATGACGTTGGCAGTGTTATTGGATGGGAAATTATTCTCTCCGGAAATTGCCACGGACATACAATGCACAAAAGGCTAACATCGAAATTTGAAGTAGACGAGTCTTTTCTAACCACAAGCCGATAATCCATAAATGTGCGATAAAACTCTTGGTGAGAAAACCACCAATCATATCTGCTTTGGGACTCGTTCAAGTCCCAGATAATCACGTAATCGGGGTTCTCCTTCCTTAAATCAAAGTCAACAAAATGGTAGCGAATTATGCTTTGAAAATCACTGTCATCTTCTGCTATATATAAATAGGTGTAGCATACAGAAAACTTTTTAAGCGGCCATTGCGGTTGTGGGCTGTATATGTCAAATACCGCACCGAGCCCCTGCTTTCCAGAAAGCAACATGGACTTCTTGAAGATATGGTATTTGTCTACAATGAACGTTTTGAACGAACTAGGTTGACTTGTAATTGTGACGTAAATGTCTTCTGAATAAGCACGTCTCCCATCAAATACAGTTCGAATCGTACAACCTTTCATCGTTTGCTCCAAAAACAGTTCCAGGTTTGAGGAGATCTGTTTTGAGACATGCGGGTCAGTGTAATCCTGACTTGTCCCTTGAAACCAAAACGTTATAATCATCGTGCGCAAAATACACTGGGATATTGGACCTGTGTTTGATAACATCTTGCCTACTTTTCTTTGTATTTTATGAACTGCTTTTTAAGGAGTCACAAACGCCAAGTATGAGAGCAGTCCCGCCGGACCAAAAGCATGGGCCCATGCCAACTTTCGTTTGGGAGGCCCCCCTAACATGAAGTTTGAATCCACATGCACATCCTTTGTGAATTCGTTTCACGTTTTGTATAGCCAACAATGACTACTGTTGTTATTATATAAGCGCTTTAAGTACGAACCTCGCCTTATGCAACAATTCAAGAAATCCACAATCTACCACTCCTTTAATGTTTGCATTAAAAAAGGCCAGTGATTGGGTCATCACGAAAACGTTTAAAATTCCCGCAAAACAAATCATTGACACCGGGTTTACCCGTGAATGTAACAGACCCTGCTGCTATAAACGGATTACGTAGAACGAAAGAACATTAACCTATTAATATTGCCATGTGTCATTCAGAGAAGATATTTTGTCCTCAGTTCATGACCGTCCCTTGTTCATACTGAATTTAACCGTTACAAATATGCGAGAACGGGACCAAGAATGGGCCATCTCGTTTACTTATCAACACTAATATTACGAACACAACACGAGAGGTGTGGTTAAATTTTTTGGTGCGGCGCGTTCATTCATACTTTACTAACAATCTGCCGTTTATGTTTTTTCCTAGCAGTAGAGGATGTCTGAAGCTTGAATTTGAGTTTGAAATTCGACCAATGTCAGAACTTTCGGTTTGACATACAAAGTTGAGACCGAGTTGGAATTATGTCGTCTGACTGATGTCATTGTAGCATGAAAATTTTCATTCGATTGCAACCGTCTGTGTCAATTGTTCGTAAATATATTGAGAAATGTGTTTTACATTTATAAAAGAGCGTATTCATGTTTCTAACCTACAAGCATGAAAGGCAAGCCGGGGGCCCCTGTGGGGGCCCCCTGCAGGCCTGAGGCCCCTGCCATTTGGCACCCTGGAACACCCAGTCCGGCGGGCCTGTATGAGAGCAACACTAATTCACAAATTTTATAAGAACAGACTAGAACGTTTTTGTATGGAATTTGTAACCTTTTCGTTTCTGAGACGCCAGGTTTATCGGCAAAAACATGCAATAAAGTTTTTGACTTGTGGAGCTAATTTTCATCACAAAATTCTTCGTGTTAAGAGTAGTACCTCAGCATTTCTAGCTGACTTTGCATAGCCTAGAGACTAGGTCCAGAGAGCGTCAACGGGAATGTAACGCATTTGGCGATTAGCTCAGTTTAATTAGGATTATTTTGCTAACTTTGAATTTGTGAGTTTATATTCCTAAAATACTGAGAATAGACAAAAGTAATTTGTTATGGGTAGAGAACTGTTGGTTGAACCATAACCACTCAATGTCAGTATGAATCGGCAGTTTTTATAGAAGTGTAGTATTTTGGAAATATTTTCAATGCACCTTAGAGATGCACATTAGTAAAGGCATACTGTGATTTTTAAAATAGTTTTTATCCTGATGATCATTTGTTCAAAAAACAATTCCAAGTTTGAAGAAATCTCTTTTGAGACATGTGGAGTCGTGTATTCCGGATTTGTTCCTGGAGAGCCGACTGTTACAAAGACAGCCATGTAAAGTCCAAAGGAAATGGAAACGGCGTCTGGTATCAGCTTGAACAACATATTGCGGATTCAATGAGTGGTTATGTATCGAGTATAGATACGCCGGTCAGGCAAAGCTGATCGGGAGACTCCAGAAATAATATAGCAGCTTAAGGATAAACGATTAACAATTTAATATTTAGTCGCTGAACGATTTAGTTTTTCTACAATACAATAATAGGATTGTGTATCTTTGTAACCCTTTGATTTCGGAAACGTGTGGTTGATGGGCCAGCAGTATGAAAATGAGTTTTAACTTTGCCAGTTTTAGCTTGTTGAACTAATTGAAAGCACTCTTTTGTCTTTTGTTACTGAATTTAGAGAGCCCTGACGGTAGGTAAATAGAATATATACTGAAAATAAACGCATTTGTCAATTAGTTTATGTAATTAACGTTTGGTTTGCTCATGTCCTATCGGTCTTGTCTTGATCGGCAGTTTCAGAGATTTGCATCATTTCGGAAAAATCACATGTGATATTGACAATAGCTTCTCTACTGATAATAAATTGCTCTTTTAATAGCCAGACTATAGTGAGTTTTGCAGCCAAATTTATTGGAATATTGTGGACGTGACAATCAATAAAACCCTCAAATGCTCACTAGGCATATGCCACTTATTTCATTTTCATTTCATTTAAAGTGACTGTGATAGTGGATGCGATCTCACGTGCATTGATGATGTAATCAATGCACTGTGCAAATCAACTGAATCCCAGCTAGCATAAGGACCGAGGGACGGGCGCTAGTTGTTGACTAACTTTATTATTATTATATTAAGTACCCTTCCGTAATTAACGTTGATGCCTCCATGTAAAAAGCAGATGCCACGCTATGAAGCGTGTAAAATACAACACAAAAAGGAGGGATTATATTATCATACAACTTGTGTTTTTTTCATTCAAAGAACTTCCATTGAACCGATCCACTCTTACTAAAACTTGTGCCAGTCGCAATATTCTTCCGAAAAACGAATTGTTGGGAATATCTGTTCCAATAAAACATTTAAATTTCCTAAAAACAAGCTTTTCAACACAGGCGAATAACTTAACAGCCAAACGGCAATGCGATTTCATGAGCAATTACGTGAACCGATTATGGCGGAACTCATTAGCTTTCTCTGGAATACGAAAAAATAATCAATTTCAAATATAATGAGAATTTTATTTTTGAATATACACCGCAATGGCAAATTAGACTTCCAATGCGATTATGGCGCTATGGTAGCCACTAAATAGTTTCCGTTCTATTATATTCCCCTTCCATTTCATTATATTATGAGGTGTCTCTTGTTTCTCCGATGGCATGACCATTATATGGGTAAGAGATTAGTCCACTCGAATTATATTTAGTTACTAATTGAAAGTTCTTTATTGCATTATTTTACTCAGAAGAGAGAAGAATAAACCGCTATGACTTAAAAAATAAACCCAAATATACAGCGTCTACATATGAAGCGGGAATTAGAACCAACGGTTAGCAGCTACGTATAATGATTTCACTGTGGGATTTTGTTACAACTCCAGGCAGGATGCTGGAAAAATGCAGATTTTTTTACTTTTAAATGAAAGTTAGCAATAAAAGAAAGATTTAAGAAGGGTGTAAACGCTAACCATGCAAAGAGTGTTGCAATAGATGGGGCCAGATTAAAAGGGAGTATGTATAATCGTAGTTTCCGCCAACCCTTATTTAAATCCAACGTTGAAATTTACCTCCACAACAGAATATTTCTTATCAAAACAATAGCCGAAAATATTGGAAACGGTACAAATATTTCTTAACCATTGTAATAAGTTATTTTCACCAATTCTGGCACGTACTTCTATTCAAACGCTAAAGACGGATACCTATAACGAAGAAGGAAAGAAACAAAATTATATTTCAACTACAATTCAAAAACATGACATATTGATACATTTGCATTGAAATGAGTCTATATGTATGACAAAACGCCACCGAATAATTTTACTTACAACAACATCAGCAACAATTTGCAATTAACAATACGGCAAGATCATGGGCCACAGACGGGCAACACGGTCTTTGACAAAGTCTTCAAAGAAAATAGCTTTTCAAACCATCTCCCCGAGCAATCTACACAAACAAATTTCGCTTTGGGATACTTTGCTTAGATGTACTAGTTACAGTGCAAATATTATCAAGTTTTACGCAAGTAGCGATAATTATTGAGTAGAATAACATGGAAAGAAATGCGAAAAGGCAATCAAAGACTAATTGCCGCTTTAAAGACTTTTCTTATGCGCCACACATAATTCATGATACCGGAAACCTCCTGGTCGCTGCCAAGCCGACAATCTTGTTAACAGTCACTTCAATTTCTTCTTTCTACAAACCACATAGGGGTTTAAAGTTTTCAAAATTTTGCTAGAAATAAGGCAAATCTCAATTTTGTAGTTGATTTCATTATACTCCTTTTGTCGCTTAGGGTATATATTCCGAAAAAAATTCACCTTGTAAAATGTCAAACTTTCGATGCACATTTAAAATACCCACCAATAGCAGTGTTATAAATTGTTTCCAGAAATAATAAATAGTGCTTTAGCCAGGAAAACAAATCCAGCTCGATTATGATTCAAAATTACCTCACCCTTTTCAGAAGCTTGTTCTCAACTCGAGTTATTGTGGAGATGACACGTTCGTATAAACGAAACGCAAAAACCAGTTTCACCTTGGCCTTCGACAATAAAAAACCAGCTTTAAAAACTTACACGTATATCTTCAGGAGCAATCCATACAAACAAATTTTGCTCTGAGATTTTATGCTTATTCAATTGATGATGGATTCGATTAGCTTATTGAATGTTAAAATTTGACCTAATCCGTTACAACACAACGTAAACGTTCGGCAAAACAACACAAAGTCAGAAATCATTATCCTCGCTCTCTTCGATTTTTTCTTATCGATATTTATATTATCTATTCACATTAGCTGTTTTTTTAATTCAAGAAACAATTGATTGTCAATTTTATAGTGATGTGCTTCCCATATAGATAAAATTCATAATTTAATTAGGCTCAATTTGAATTCGCTATATGTTGTGCGTGTGTATTCAATTAGTAAATCGCTTTACGCTTCGAAAAGATTGCTATAAGATAGGCAATAAATATCGAGAGGCGAATTTGGGCACTATATATCATACCTAGGTAATCTATTTTATTCATATCGACATTGCATGAGAACATAACGAATTATATTAAATACTAAAGGTATTTGCAATTAAAAGCTACGGTGGCTTCGAAGTAAACCACAAATATTTTTTTCCTTTTTCCTTAAAGGTATTGTTTACAAGATGTTTTTCATCGATTATAACAAATAAATAATTCATCGAACTACAACTCTTCTTGTAAAAATTAAAATTTTCGCCTGTCGCTGGATTATGTTTACGCCAAGACTTCCAACTTCTTACCAAGTAACCCATCATCATTTTGCATTTCAGAGTTATATTGTCTTTAATTCAATACTAAACGTATGGCATCAGTTCAAATAGTATATTACGGACATTAGATAATAAATAATAATGATTAAATATATTGATAAAAAGATCAATTCTTACGAAAAGACTTACGAAAATTCCGTCGATAAAGATTACAAAACGCTATAGCTCGATTTAGGGTTTATTCAGCAGTCATTACGTGTACATTTCGCAATGACATTTAACATTTCTTAAAGAAAGAGCTATTATTCATTGCCATACATTCGTCAGTCGTTGTCTTTGATTGGTCAACTTGCTGAAGTCATACTCTTTAAATCGTTCAGAAATCATGAGGCTTGAACAGATGGGAAAATTTAGCATTCGTTTTCTTTCAAAGTTTTACACTTTTCTTTGGCCATTCCCTGTTGAGTGGGACTTTGATCACAACAAACTAATACTAAACCCAAATTATAAGTCATCCGCAAAAATAATTGGCTGGTTCGCACTCTTCACTGCATTTTTGGGATTTAATTCTATCATTTATCCGAAAATCTTACCAGATTATCAGTTTGGACCTGTGGATCTAATCCTACCAACTTTAATTTGTTTCTTTGAAAATGCCATAAATTTCATTTGCATAGTTGTAGCATACTTCCGATTCGAACTTGTTTCATCTTTCAACGCAGCTGCTCAAACTGAAGAGGCGCTGGCCAAAGGTTTGTATAAAAAATGCGTGTATAAACATATGACTTAAATATGGTCTCCTAAACTCAAGCTGATTCTTACCGTCTCATACAGAAACTGGAACCCAACGAGGACATCTACACCGCAAACACATTTTTCTCTTTCTCTTAATTCCGTTTGTCGCAATGAATTCATTCAACCGCTCCTTTGGCGTATGTCATTGTGGGATACGACCCATTCCGATATTTGCTTGACTACTTCCTTCCTCATCCTACGCAACGATCCATCCACCTAATAGTTTTGTCTTATTTGGTAAGAGTATTTGTGTCCACCATTGGGTTTTTAGAAATATTTAGAACAGTTTTATACCTCATGGTTGGCTCCCTGGTCGCCATGACTCGGTTCAATTCTGGAATTTATTCCATGGCTAGACTAATCACATCCAAGAAACAACTAAATCCTACCCTCTATTTGATTAAGCTTTCCCTAATCTGGAAAAACATAGGAGAATTCGTGGAAATTCTGGTTAGTTTATCATGCACTACTATTTACATTGTGGCCGTGGGTTTGACTTGGCTTTGCGTTAACAGCTCGCCACACGTTTTAGGAACCCTTGTTTACTGCTGGTTCTCTCTAGTTCTGGCAGTAGTTTTTGTAGTGTTGTTTGCAGTCCTCAAACAAATCTGTACAATGCTTGACAACGTTGTTGGAATGTATTTTTCGGTATGTCTGCGTAACAAAATTTTGTATGCCAGAAAACCTTCGGCGAAAATGAAAATATCTGTTATGAGCTCGAAAGCTCTTGCTCCGGTGCGATGTAGGTGTCAGTTCTGGGGGCCCCTTGGAATGGAGTTCCTCGTTACGTTTATAGAGTCCCTTCTCTTGCGAATATTTGATGCGTTGATAATCATCGACGCTTAACCGCAAGCATGGAAGTGTGTCCTTCATTATATGATGCAGCCCTGGGTGTTTTTTGAATCAATAAACCGAACGGGTGAGATTCTGCATCATCGAACCAATGACTACCCATAAGACACCGAAGTTCTTCACAAGTATATGGTTAAGTTAAATAAGTTTCAAACAAAAAAGTAAACCACTCTGTTTTGTATGCACAATATAGGAGACGATATAAGTAACCCAGATATAAACGGTGAATTTTTGTGCAATTCATATTTAAACACTGATCTTATAATCAACCGTTTTTTTCAATTTGTATCCATTTGTCATGAACCGGTATACGAAAATATGCTACTAAAATTTTAAGAGGCTTGAACACTTCATCGTATTACCTGGACAGTGGGAAAAATTAGTACCACTCAATGTGTCATGCTTCCTTATTCACCAGACTTAAAGTAGCCTTCAGTCTTCGAATTGAAATTTCAAGTTAAAAGATATACATTTATAGTATTCAGCCATGCAGCTTACCTTTGTTAAATCCTGTCCTCACAAAGTGACTTCATAACTTAACCGGTACTCTTATATATTGTATACACTAGTTAAATGTCTTGTTTAATACATTTCTATACTTTGTTTCAATTCAAAATGCTAAATGGCTCATTGCCGCATGAGGTATTTAATGATTACGATAATAAGTATTGATATTAAATAATCGATATTATGTCCGATTATGAGAGTAAAGTCAAGCCTATAACTTATATAAGACAATCATAGCGATTTTATTTCACCCCAACATTAACAATTTTGCAATCAATAACTCAATAAGCTTTAGGTTAAAAAGACCTACTAACAAACTGAAGGCATCCGAGGCAATAAAGTGAACGGTTTTGAGCTCTAAAGTCCTTATGCCAATGCAGTGCAAATGGCATATCTCAAGGGACCACCTGGCATGGTTTTTCCTTTTGCGCCCTCATAATAATTGGCGGTTAAACACAGCTGCAATATATAAATTACAATACTGTCAAGGTAGTTTTGTTACGTACGTTCATTGTGATCAGATGATTTAAGTATTTGGCGTTTTAGCATCAATCTGCAAAATTGCCACACAAATGTCTTTCAATAAAGCAATTAATCGAAACCTCTCATTGATAAACCTTTATAAATTATGAAACAGCATACTGGATCTCGAAAGAAAAGAATTATTACCAGTTTTAGGTTGGAGAGCTTGGAGTTTCTAATGGAAATGGCATTCACTCACAAAACACGGGTGAATCCCCTGGGCTGAACGTTTGGTTTTAATTCTTAGTAAATTCCTTGTCGTTTTAATTTACACAACATTAAATGGGAGGATTCTTATAGGAACTCTACTTTGCAATCAAACGAAACAATCAAAACATATTTGCTGTCAGAAAATAATTACTTAAAATTATTAAAAACAACAAGGCTATCTTAACTGATCGAGTAATTTTATAAATTATGGCTCGTGTTCTTAATTAACTGGTAACAACGATAGCCATAAGTAGCGAAATGTTTTAATCTAAAATCTTATTCAGAAAGGTTCACAAAGTATTTCAATTGATGTTAATTAATCTAAACATAGCTTACGAATGACAACGACGTCAATTTTGATTATTAAATGGTTTTGCAATGACCAATGAAATTACAGCATTTAAATAGCGTTTTGCAATGAACCATCCAACAGACTTTGCATAAACTGACGGACTTGCAAGTGTTTTTGAAACTTAAAAGAGCTTAAATTTCAGACTTGAATCCCTCCAGTAATCTATGCAAACACGTTTCAATTTGCCGCTTCATGATGATAGTTATTAAGGCTTACCCGCTAATCTCAACTTTAAAACACAAAGAGAAAAAACATGGCGCTATATATTACTATATTAAACACAAGCAGACAATTCAAACAAAATGGGATAAACACTTATTACTATTACCTATCAGACATAACATATATGATTTCGTTATTACAAGTTTCTTCATTCTCACCACTCCTACTCCTATTCCACAATTTTAAACTGTATTAATGCTTTGCACAAACAAAACTCCGTCAGTTAAAATAGAGTTGCTTCCATCGGTCCCATCACAAAAAGAGTGTAGAACATAACATAACTCACTTATTTAAATAAACCTTTAAATTGTGGCAGTCATAACTGAATTTTCTTGTTTGAGTTGTGCCCCAAGAACTAAAGGTTATCCAATCAATCACGTGGTCAATTAGGTAATTAACGAATTTATTATTTTCTGCATACATGTTGAAGTCAACATTTAACTACATTCTGATATTCATCAAGGCGAAACTGTTATGATCCGATTAATATTCATTACTGAACACGGGATCAAATAGTAGTAAAAAGTAAACCGCAAATCGACACATGGAAAAGTAGAACAAAATTCATATGGTGTATCTTTCCGAGCAATCTATGTATAAAACCAAATATTGCTTTGAGATTCCATGTATTAATTACGGTGTAAATATGACCTAAAGTTTTACACAAGCGATAATTATCGAGTAAAATTATATGAAACGAAATTAATGACTAAATGGCTTTTAAAAACTTTTAATTTTGCTTGATACATAATTGATGCTATCGCAAATTTTGTTGATCGCTACCACGCCTACAATCCAGCTCCATCCATGAAGAAAGCCTTTTCACACAAGCCCAATGTTGGCATCATAACATAATATAGACACTTCAATTCCTCCTGTCCACAAACCACACAGGGATTGCACATTTTCAAAATTTGGCAAACAATAAAGCAAATCACAATTGTGTAGTTGCTGTCATTATACTCCTGTTGTCGTTTGGCGTATATACTCTGAAAAATTCACCTTGTAATGTCAGAAACTGTCGATGAGCATTAGAAATACCTTATAAAGTTTTCCGGAAATAATAAATAGTACTTTTGACAAGTAACAAATTCCAGTCCAATAATGATTCAGAATCATTTCACCCTTTTCAAGAGTTTCTTCTCAACTCTGCGTTATTGTGGAGATGACACGTTCATTTTAACGAAACACAAAAACCAATTTCATTTTAGCATGAGTCGCAGAAACGCCAAAATATCCTCCACATTGGTTCACAAGTTACTTGTAGGAGTATTAATACTCCAGGGAGTCTACACATTTGGAATCAAAGACACCGCCCTCAATGTTGGAACATGGTTTCCATACATATTGGCCACTTCTATGCAAATAACGTGTCATTGTGGACTTGTTTCGATTGCTGCTCACGCCGGAGTAATTTGTGAATACATTAACGGCCTTCTCAAATATCCACAAAACCATAGGGGTTTTGTTTCACATAATCTGAATCGGAAACTTCCCATTATGTCATGCTGCGCACTTGTATTTGCTTACACCGATTTTGTAATGGCTGTTTTGTTGCCCATTGGATTTGTTTACATTCTCCATTGGGGAAATCCGTGCAGTCCAACAATTGTATTCAGCGGGTTACTGCTGGAATGTCTCGCTCCAGGTAGACAGCTGTCTGTCACTCAGACCTGTCTCGAAACACTTTCGAAACTGGTCATTTTTATGTGCAACCACTGGATGTTCTCAATTGGCTTCCATGCAATATCATTAGTTACTCTGGATACTGGGATGATAGCAGCGGTTACAATGACACAATACTTGGAAATGTAAGAAAAGACCAAACAAACGAAAGGCTGGTTGGTTAAAGCTTCAAAATTTATGTTTAAAATCATGGAATTTCTTGCTTTTAAGGTTTCAGAATCGGTTTAAACGTAACTGGATGACATGCAGCAAAGTTGAACCGGCTTACAGGACACTTCAAGTCCTGGGTATCCTTAAGAGTGAAATACTCAGCGGGCTCGTCTCAAGTGCTCTACTGCCTGGATGTATCATTTGTCAGGCTACCGCGTTGTCAGCTCTCGTTGCAATTCACACAAATAGTTTAATTCTAAAGACGATCCTATTTGCTGTGGCAATACAATCTATATTGGCACAGTTGCTCATATTGGGTCTCTTTGCGAACATCTGTGTCAAATCAACCCAAGTCATTGACCGCTGCAGGAAAACGGTATCAAACAGTAGGTGGCGACACAATTCCCAAGCAAAACGAATGAAAAGGTTTTTGTTGAGTTGTAACAGGATTAAAGTGTACCTGGGCTCGATCAACTTTGTGGATAGACTCACACCTCTGAATTCCATAAACTTTGCAAACGGAGTGGCAGTACAACTTCTGCTGCTGGCTAACAATTCTTAGTAATACTGCAGTATTATACGTGTACATAAATTTAAAATCAAAACACCACGGCTTTGGAGTGTTGCCGTAAAGGGGATTGGGTACTAAGTAATAGGAGGGTCTACAACATCGTTCCGCTGACGAGTGCTGGTCTACAATATAGAGGTAGTCACTGAGTCAGACAGGCGGCCCGAAAATACATACATACTTGCATCTAATACGGGTTGCAAAATACTATGAAGACCTATGTTCTGTACGCTTTTATCACACATGCCACCACCTTACAATAGATTTTTTCTGGGTAGTCACCACAGAAAATTTACGCGGTACGCTATTACCATAAAAAAACCCAGCTGGCGACGAAGCTATACGGCATCTTGCCTAAGCTGCTGTGACTACCGAGAAAAAATCTATTGTACGTCATGTTAATTCGGTAGCATTCTGAAAATGTCATGTCACAACCATTTTAATTAATTTAAGTTGTAGTGTGTATGACCTCTTATCATTTGGACTGATTTACGGAGCACAGTGTTACAACACCTTGTCACGTTTACCAATACATTTAGTATATAATTGGTTATATTATTTAGATAATTCATTTTCATATTTCGGTCAGCAATTCCGACATTTCCTGCTGGTAGGAAAAACTCTTAAACTTTTTATATGAATTCTTCGAATCCTTTGGTTATGCAAACCGGAATTTTCATTCCACTTTTGTAAAACATTCACTTCACTGTTTGGAGCGTTCCGCGTGTAGATTACTATCTTAATTTGGCTAGTGTGTTACTCGACATTAAACCGCTTTTCCAATCGCCACTCCAATGCAGTTTTTACAACTGATAGCACAGCCGTTAACATCTACGTCATATTTATTCCATACGGACTTTCCATTCGAGAATTTCATGTCACAATCATTGTAGTTAGCAAAAGTTTTAGGTTCGATTTAACATTGTTATTTAAACAGTATGTAGTTTTATGAAGTGTAGTTTTACAACACCTGTTACGTTACCATCAATACATTTACTATATAATTGGAAATATTATTAAGGTAATTAATTTTCATATCTTCATCAACAATCCCAACATTTCCGGCTGGTAAGGTTACGACTCTTAAACATCTGCTCTGAATTTTTCCAATTCTTTTGTTGGACAAACCAATATTTTCACTCCACTTTATGTATAATCGCATTTGAAGCATTCCTCATGTAGATTCCCATATTAATTTTGGCTAGGGTGTTACTCAGCATTAGGCCTGTGCAAACCCCAATCCCCACTCCAAAGCCGTATTGATGTCCGTTGATTCCCAAAATAGTTGCGTTTGCACAAAGCACAATGAGGATGAAGTACGCGGCAAAAATAATAGACCATGTTTTCTCCAAAGTTGGCCTTACCAGTCCCACTATACTTATATACGCCATTCTATAGAGCTTTAGTAGTGTCGTGGTGGGGTTGTGACACTTCATTCCATATAATACATACTTAAACAAAGGTCCATACATTACAACTACTACATAAAGAAATCGAATAGCGACCGAAATCAGAAGTGATGCAAGAATGCATGATGAATATCTGAGGAACTTAAGCGGAATCGTATTGGATACAGTTTTTGGTAATACTGACTGGTTGTGTATGGCTAAATAGAACACGTCAATGTCATTCCAGACTACTAGTGCCGGAATTAACACAATGAAGACCGTGTAAAAGAGTGTAAAAAGTAGTCCCGTCTTTCCCGCAGTGGACTTTACAAGAAGGTCCTCTTGAAGAAGCTTTTGGCGCTGGGATCTGGTTCTCAATTGCTGAAACTGGTACTTTGTAAAATCTTCATAGACGATTTGAGTAGTGTTGATTGAAAGTGTAAAACTAGCACCGTTGAAGAACAAATTACAATGCACTACAACTGCGTTGATTCCGATTAAAAGGGTAATTAAAGTTATAATTATTTGGTCAATTGATGTTCGCTCAGGATTTAAGATAAACCCCAAGCAAACAGCGACCTCAAAAGTAGTTAGAACAAGGATATTAAAGGTGTGAATGAAAAAGTGTAATGTATGGAAGAACCGTTTGTCCAATGAGTAGCTCCATGTTTCTGATTCTGCACAGTAGCATACGGGGTAATATGGAAGTATTAAGTCGTTTAAACAATTGTTAGTGGAAACAGCCCAACTGAAGACATGTCGAGTCATTTTTTGGGAACTAGAGCGCCCGCAAGACGAGACCAGAATGAATGACATTTATATGAAAAGAAAAGGCCATGAGAATTGGAAATTTTGGCAATAATTGATTGATTTAAAAAATCTCATTTCGAATTTTGATTAAAATTATAACTATTACATTATCTACTGCGTATATGTGATGTTATATATTCTAGTTAATGGGGATGCTTATAGAATGTATATTTACTGAATTGTTTTCCTCGCAATGAGAAGTATAGACAAATTATTCCTCGACAAATTAATTTGACTATTAATTATGATTTCATATCAAATAACAGCATGACCTTCCATTTCCAAATCTCAATTACAGTATTGGCAAGGATTGATTGCTTTTACGACATCGAACAGCTTGTAATTTCAGATATTCCATCAATCATCAACAGATGAAGGTAAAGTTGCAATGGCATTTGCGAATGATTGACCGTTTGGTAAACTTTTCTGTAGACAGCATTGGATTGGAGAACCTCGCCAATTTTTTACCGTCTATTTAATTTCGGAGCCATTAAACACTTTCTGTCGTTATGATTTAAAAACAACCCTATATCTAAAAACTTCTTTTGCTCTTTTAAATTTGATTTTTTTTTCTTTTTATGTAAAATACACCAAGCTACGGTTTTTTCAATTTTGCATTCCGAACTATTTGTCAGTGAAAAATTAATTTTATCATCATCTTGTAGAGGAAGAATGAGAGATTTTTTAAAATACAATTTCACATTTTGTAATAGCTTTGGTCCGTTTGAGAAATGTGGTTTGAAGATGTGCTTTTTTTCTCTTTTACTGAGCTGATCAGTCTTCTTTTTGTGACAAAAATGTATCGACCAAAACGATTTTACCAGCAGCTCATTTAGTATTTTCTTAATTACAAAGATAATTACGAGAAAACAGTCGCGAAACCATATATACGTATAATTTCCATAAGAAATACCCAGAATATATGTATGTACTTTACACAATCATTTGCAGCTTATGTGCGCATTTCTCATCTGCTAGGTTATAATAGTTTTAACCAGCCAGCTAATATACTTAGACCAAAACCAATTTGCAACTGGTTGTTGTAATTCTCCTGTAATTAAACGCTTAATGGTGTTTTCTGTTCACAAGACAGATAAATAGATTCCGAGTAAGTAACTGGCACTGGTGGCACCAGACGGACAACACTGTTACCAGACGGTTGCACGGGATTAAACAATCCCGTTTAGAACCCCACTACGATACTACTATAAAACTAGGTCGGTAAAAAACTATGGTACTTCTCTGGCCAAATAAGAAATATTTAATTCAAGTTTAATTAAACTTTAAAATTTGGCTCGTCGAAAACAATCATACGACTGCTTTTCAATCAAATCTGACAGCTTTTCTCCAGTTGATATTAACCAGAAATAGTTATATTTTGAACTTTGGAAATATATCGCCACCAGCTATACTCGGTGCTTGTTTTCATACAGTCAAAGGACAACATTTCTGATTTGTACCTATATGCTTTTGATATTTGAAAAAAAAAAATCCTTTTACGCAAATATTTGCACAAATACTGCACTGGAAGACAGCATACATTTTCAAATGAATCACGTATAGAGCAGGCAGTATGGGGATACAAGTTAAACCAGCAAGTTCTCCAACCGAAAGTGTGTCGAAAGCTGAAACTTCTACTGGTTCAAACGATCCAGTGAAAATTTTCTTCGATGTTGCATACTTTCTTTGTATAAGTCCATTCAGATTAACTGCAAATGGAGGAAACTACTCGGTTGTTAGTTGGATTCCACAGAAGGTATACAACTTTTCAGAATATCTGTGTTTAATTTTGTAACGATGGAAATGATTCTGGTATCTAAAGCTAAATCTCTTTCCATTTTGTTAGATAATTTGCGGTTTTATTACAACGCTCTGCTTCATCCACAGAGTTTCAAAAATTCGTCGGCAAATTATCGTAGACCACTCCAAAGACGCTACAGCACTAATGGGAACATCAAGGGAAATTATTGCAGCAGCATTCATCACTCGCACACTACTTGGCTTCTGGGTTAGGCAGGATATTTACGTCCAGATCGTGAATGCAAGAGTAAATACTACCGTCCCATCAAAAGTATCATCGATGGTAAATGCTCGAGTTTTAAGCTCAATCTAATTAAGTAAAATATAACTTTCTTACGTAAATCCTGCCGATACAAACCTTTGGATTTTTATACCTAGACCACCACTCGACTGTTTCGCACATCATGTATTCTTGGTTTACTTCTGATCCTGATCGCATCAACCTTCGTACCGGATACATTGATAATGAATATCAAATGCTCCGGCGAATATGGGAGGTTCACATTTTTTCAAATATCTTCAATCAACTGTACAGCAGCAATATTAGACGCTGCGTCTTCAATGGATTATATATGGGCGTTTGCTGTGAAGTTGTTACTATTCTGTTCATTGCTGGGGGCATGCACGTGTTCGACGTGCTTATTTGCACATGTGTGGAGCCTTCAGGATATGATATCAGACCGTATCACTTACTGGATGTCACGAAGTAGCCAGGAGCTGTTCTCGGAACCCATATGTCATCGGTGGGCGGTATTGTGGCAGGAAATCATTCATGATCTACAAGACACCGCTAAGGTAGTGGGTCTTGTGAATACAGCAATCAGCACACATCTTGCAATGCATATTGCCGAGCAAACATTTTATTTTCCACTACACATCTCCAAATCACTTCGGCCGGATAGTGTGGCATTTGGCCTGTCCGTAATCCTTTCCCTCATTCATTTCTGGCTAACGTTGCTTATAAGTGCGGAGGTAAAGGCGAAAGTAAGGGAATGTACAAACGTCATCGCCAACCAGACGTATCTGTCAGAGGGATGGGCCTTCCCGGACTTTCCAAGCCATATTGTTTCAATAACGATGGACCAGATTTCTGTAAAATTTGGCCGACGATACGACCTTGACTATGGTTTCTTGGGT
>JAAXOA010001129.1:0-17312 GCA_036561885.1 Salina celebensis
GAATGAAATCACGCGTTTTAGGAAATATATGGGTGTAAGGCCCCAAGGGTATCGGCAACATTCACGTTTGATTTTTTTTACATCAATGTGGGTTTCTCTTAAATCGTGCAGAACACAACATCTATTCTTGGAAGACTTTTCGAAGATTGCAGGTGAGAGCTTGAAGGCAAGGCCAAGGGATGTATAGAGACTTCGCAATGAGAAATTTCAAACTTTTGAAAGCTATATATTTGTTAGGTTCATAATTGTTAGAATTATTTTGAGTATACTTCATATTGATATTATAACCGTTTAGTTGTGGATTGTGGATTATGAGCTCACCGCTTATGAACAATGGACTATTAATTGACATGGCAATAGAGTAATGGTCAGACTTCTGCAATTCTATGACTAGTCAGTCGATAGGATGCATAAATTCAACCTCTTGTGTAATCATGTAAGCAATCTAAGTATTAATTAATTAATCAATATTAATAAGTAACGAGTACAACAAAAGTATCTTTAAAAACATTTTGCAAATTCCCTATCATATAAAAAACGTAAGTTGAAACCATCGTGGAGAATGAAAGATATCTACTTACCTTGAGGATGAAACCTTGCCACCTAATATATTTAGGGTTAGTTGTTATGGTAAATGCTATCAAGGTGAATAATACACATTCTAATCCTGACTCCTGACGACTTGTCTCAATTGGGAATTTCCATCCTTCTCGAAAAAGAAAAGCTTAAGTAATGCAGTACTAATATACACTTCTAGAACCAGTGAATATCGCCCTCTGAGCTTTCCAGTCAAGATGGACGTATACAGGCTTACTTTAACTCTGAGCTCTTACTCCCTGTTGACTCCAAAAGTGTAAAATATGGCAACTCATGTTGTTTTCTGAATTTCAAATTTTACCTTTAAAATAATTGTATGAATAGGTATATATTTTTGGGGAAAAACTTCTCCATATTTTCCAGCTTCTTCAAATATTCTTGCACCTAAATGTCGGTGTTTCAGTTTATGGAAGACGTATCGGATAAGACAAATTTAGTTTTCTCCTGCTGTTTCACCGGTGAATTTTTTTTTCCACCACTGTCCCTATGTATCTGGGAATGTGTTGTGTGAATGCTTTGGTTAATGTGAGAGGAATAGAAATGAATGTTATGAGATGAAATATTACTTGAAACAAGGGGTCTGCTCTGTCGAATTGAGAGATGTCAGGGGGAGATATTATTACATTGCCGCGTGTTTCCATTTCATGCTTATACATTTTGTCTTATCCTCAATCATGCTGTTTCACCGGTGAATTTTTTCCACCACTGTCCCTCTATATCTGGGAATGTGTTGTGTGAATGCTTTGGTTAATGTGAGAGGAATAGAAATGAATGTTATGAGATGAAATATTACTTGAAACAAGGGGTCTCCTCTGTCGAATTGAGAGATGCCAGGGGGAGATATTATTACATTGCCGCGTGTTTCCATTTCATGCTTATACATTTTGTCTTATCCACAATCTTTACTGTGCGATAAGAAGCTGTATTTTTTCAGTTTTCTCTGGGACTTGTTGTGATACTGTTTTGTTCAACAACAGTGCATTGGTACAAAAAACAGTTAACTTTTACTAACCCTCTCACTCTAGTTTACAATTCTTCCAGCATTGTGCTTTGAATAAAAATAAGCCCTTTCAGTAGAATTGAACTGTTTTTACGCGACTACGCATGATATCTTATTGAATATGTCAATTAGAGCACAATATAAGGTGACCCGAAATGGCAACGGGAGACGATATACTTCTGATCGTTCTATGCACCATGAATAATTAGGTTTTAGTAAGCTAAATTTAATTGCAACCTTGCCAACGCAAGACCATGAATTGGCATTCAATGATGCAATGCAGATTGATAAAAAAAATCAAAGGGATTTCCAATAAAATAATTCTATGCTCTGAACACTCCACGGGAAAACTCAGCTTGAACTTTAAAATTTCAAATTGAATACCGTCTGTAAGTAAGCTATTTCCTATCACCTGGAAGAGTAATTAGTAATTATATATTACATGAGGAACAACTTAATTTCCCTTGATGAGCACGGTTACGTAATCCTATAGCTGATCCTGTGAATGAGCCAGATAAAAGCATTTCGTCCGTATAAAAATGCCCGTTTACGTCTTAAGATAGCAAAAGTGAATTATGTTGGTAGGTGTATTCAATTGAGATAGAAGAGTAGAAAAGCAAGAGAAGATAGCAATTTGATATGTAACCTTTTGTAGGCATAAATGCTGTACTTGATATCATCATGTCGTGCATTAAAAACTAGTTTGGGATTCCGAGCCAGCTCTAATAATTCTTTCCCATCATTCTTTTTTTCATTGCTTCAGGCCATGTGGTGATCAAAATGAGTTAATCAAGGAGATCTAAAGGATGTGAAAGATGATTCAGAATTTTTTTCTATACACAGTGGCTCACAAGAATTCGTTACGGAAAGTATTTAGGAAAAATTCTCATCGGTTTGTAAAGTTGTTTCTTTTTTCCATCGTCATGAGCAAAAAAAGTATAATGTTTGATTGAAAATCACAACTGGGTGGAGTTGGATGATGAAAAGTTTATAGCGGAGTAGTGAAAGAAATTTGTTTTTACTTTACTACAAAGCAGATTTTTCGCATTAGAATTCTGTGGCTTGAGGACATACATCATCTTAACCAACCCTCTAGAGAATTTAGATGTCAATCCTAATTTATCCGTATCGATCCCCCATCCCCCAGGTAGACGAGGCTCAGAATGGAAACCAACACTAATAAAAAATTTATTTAATTAAGACAGTTACATTTTTACATAGTTGTTCCTTCATCCTCTAAAAGTTCATCGTCCGATCGCAGATGTAAGACATGGACATATGGACCTACGTGCTGCTAATACGTAATGCTTAAATTGAAATATTCTCCGGATCTGAGCGGTTTTAACATTTTATAAAATAAACTTTAAATCTGTTTTTAAAGTTCATTTCTCTGATGTTTCATGTTAAAGGATCATTATTTTCGTCAGACTTGGCAAATTATACAAGTTGCTTTCATGTTTACACACTTTTGTATTTATATGTATTGTACATTCAGGAATACGACTGTTGGCTCTAAATGAGTTTGAATTTACCAACAGACCATTTCCGAAACGCGTCAGGGTAAACGCTGTGTGGCTTCTTGGCTTCGGACCAAAAAGCATCCAGAGGACATGAGAATTTGTGGTAATGTCCATCTCAAATTATCACATCTTTAGGTAGCGTTGCATGACATCAACCTTCTACTGCGTTTAATTTTTCTGGTGTAGTGAATTTGATAATGAATCTTGAGAATATGGAATAATGCCTGTTTCATGAGTTATACAGAAATATTGCCTGGTTTACAAAAAGGATAGTTTATTTGACCAGCCCAATTGTGTACTCAAGTACACATGATTATTTATGGGAACCATTTAATGTTTTGGTTGAAACTAAATCAACAACAGACTGCAAACCGTACAAATTTCAAATAATATGTTGGTTGACTTAATAAACAATGTTTACAGAAGTACCCATTCTATGTGGATCACTATCATGATATAATTAAATATTGCGTGTCATACTGTCATAAATGTACTCCCAGAAATCTGGATATGAAAACGTCATTCATTGTGCGTGCACTTTAATGTCGCCAATTGGATAACAGTTGGAAATCAAATCAAATATGAGAACTAGCAACTTGATTCGTGTAAAATGGGAGCAAAATGCAGTGCGCCAAATTGTTATCGAACTGAATTAAGGAAGCAATTATAAGAACAGAAGGTAGCTCATTTCAAAAATTGTAGTTATTTGCGAATTCTCTGACTGGCCCGCAAACTGTAACATCCGCAAACTAATATTAAATGACAATTTGCAAATCTCACATTTTCGGTTAAGGTTTCGGTCACTTACCTTGATGATTACTAACACTTGCAATTCAACCATATTCATACCGGTGTCAGTTACCATGGTCTTTTAGATCCAATACAGATTTTAATTTGAATACAGAATACAGAAAAAATACGTTTTCAAGCATTGATTTTGAGATCATGGTGGTCGAAAGCTTTATTCACGCTGTTTCTATTACGTAATGCCCAACCAGTTTTCACCCTACTTCCAAATACTCGCAAAATGTTACTACATTGGAGAGCATTTTTGCATGCATAAGTACGTCTAAAATTCAGCGATGTTATGTTGCATTGTGAATATTCAGTTTGAAATCACCCCGATAAATAATTGAATGATAATTGAATAACAATTTGTTCGACTTTGTCTACAATGAAATGGAAACTTCGGCAACCTTGGCAACAAACACATTATTTTATAGCTCTATTATAAAATCTTTCTGTAATAATTTGATTAACAAATTATCTAGTTTTATGAACGAGTTTATTGAATTGCTAGAACTGCAAATTCTCTATACAATTTCTTTAATCTGTTTGTATTCCAATCGTACGTCATTTACAGGTCATCATGATCTCCATCAAACTCGAAATTACATAATCTACTCCGTGTTTACTACTATTATATATGTGCTACTACATACTTCTTTACGCTTGACGAGTTTGGTCTACGTTGTCTGCATGAAAATGAACTTTGAAGTCTGGAAAAGAAAGACTCATGAGAAACCTGATAGTAAACGCTTAATATACAACATCGGCCGACATTAATGCTCACAATATTTTCTAATCCAGTTGAAACAAGTCATTCATGTAATATTGATGTCGCCAGACTACTTACAATAGTATTGTGTATCAATATTAATATATGCATCAAAAACCGAACAGTTTGAAATCAGAAACTAATTTATACTACGTATTCAGCTAAAACTTTAACAGTAGACGCTGATTTCTCGTACTCGTACATTTTCAACCATGGGATTGCAACCTTTGTATTTATCAAACTCTTGCATTTGCAGAGTGCATATTGTTAGAAAGAGGGGATGATGCCAGCTAATTTTCAACTCCATTTTGTCGTTACATTTGATAGTTATATGCTACTGTGTCAGTTAGTCACTTCCAGGCTGTACATTTCTCTTTCGTTTACCATTGCCATAAAAACAACGTCATTTACTAGCGATAGCTCCGGCATTATGGAGGATAAAGGGGCAAGCCCATGTGCAGTATTTATGAGTAGGGGAAATGAAAAAAGTGCAATATGATGGAAGCATTAGCCTGCGATAGTACACAGGTTAACTCCTGACTCGGTGAGTTATGAAAAGAAGGTGAATGAGAGAATAAGAACGAATTTAAAACCCATTTAGGAAATAAGAACGCACGACTTTAGCTCTAAAGTAGCTGAATAATGGAAAAGAATGGATGGGGTGAGAAAATGAACGAATGTCTCACACCATCTATTTTGCTCTTTCAAATCTCTAGTAGAGGAAGGATTGTATGCATATTAGAACTAACGCGTTATGTGGATTCTCACAAGTTATCCGGTCACCTTCACCGAACAAATGAGACTCAGGCGTAAGTTTGGTGAAAATATGTATTTTTACAACTAGATAATAGTAATGACGGCGGTAGTTGCAACAGTGACGCTAATACGATGGTTATGAGGAGAAAAGCCGTTTGAATTCCGTAACGCTAATACCATTTCCTCTCAGCTTTTCCCGTGGGGTGATAATGGTAATAGTTAAAACGAATGAATGGGTTGTAGCTAGAAAGGACATGTCTTCTAGTCTTCTACTCAACTTCATTTGGTTCCCGTTCTCATTCATTTGCTTCGTAACTCCCGTCGGCGTCTACAACCATGGCTATGTAGTATTACTAACGAGAGAAGTAATGATAATAAATATCTTAACCTAATGTGTCATAGAAGCTTCCTTTTTCTTAGATTGTGATTCATCCTGTATGGTGAACCAAATTCATGAAGACTTACCGTCATCCATTTAAATAGTCCCTTTTAATTTCATGCCAAGACAATTTCTCATTTTTCTTTATTCCTCCCATTTCGGGTATGTAACCAAAAGCACATGTGTCAAATGTAGCTATCGTCTTAGTTATTTGTGATTGCTTCATTTTAGAAGCGGTTCTAAAGCACAGGAAAGAGATGATTTTATTTAGCGCAATCACAAATCATCGGTTTCACCAGTCAACTTTTACTTATATAGTCGTAATTACATCTATGTTAGTAATCTTAACGATTTTACTTCTCGTGTGTAGCTGGTATAGTATTTAGTAGCTTTCTTTGACTCGAAATATAGCCGTTTGTCCTTCACGAGGGAATCCGTGAAAGTTTTATGATGAAGTAAAGAAGTTGATTAACTGCATCAAAAAGGTATAAAGTGTAGGGAAATGAGATGTTGTAATATTTGCATATAAGGTACCCCATTAATACAAGTTTAATTTCTTGTTATGCATACATTCCATATCCGCCGAGAATAATAATCCAGCTCATTAGAATACAATCTTATTCCCATCCCCTTTCTTTACTATTTCTACGTGTTTCTTAATGTAAAACCTGGAAGCATAGTAGTGAGTGGCAAGCTTTACAGTCGTAATGTGCCGCGTTATGATACATTGAATAGTTTATGCTAAAGCGTGCTTGCAAAGTTATAAAAATAGAGAAATATTTTGATAGAATGTATTCATGTACGATAAATAATAAATGGATGTTTTTTTTTCTTTTTTCAGGTAAGTTCCAATGATTTTGATCTACTTGATATGCTTCTTTACCCATTTTCTGCATACATTAAACTGACGAGTTGGCAACTTTTTAATGGCTAGCATGTGTCTGCATGTTGTGCAAAAGTAGGCACCACTGGCAAAACTGGATCAGGTAAGAGCAATTACACATGTTGTTGGCATTCTTAAGTGGCTGAGAGACTAGCCACTTTCTTTTGAGAAGTGCACAGTAGCTGACATTGTTTATGCAAAATTTCGCACATAACATGTGTCCATGAAACGTTGTGATGAAAAACTTGAATTACACTGGATATTGCTACATAACGTTCATAGTTCAGCCTTTTGAGAACCCTGAAAAGCGAGACTTTTACTGAAAAATGTAAATGTTGTTGTACGCAAAGGTAACTTTCTTTATATAACACAACATAACGTACCATAAGTAACTTGTAAGATGCAAGTATCAATTTTCAAGGTTTCTTCTGTCTCATAAATCACATTTCGGGTTATTGCTTTCTGTCCTTCCATTTCCCGGCGAATCTTACTGCGGCAGCCTTTCTTCTCTTGATGTTTTGACACTCTTGCTAAACAGATACACACAAACACACATATGCCATTGTAATGCATGCCGCCTCCAAAGAAGATCATTTCTACTTAGTTCTTGTGAAAACCAGCGGAAGGGTGAGTGGGAGATGAAAAACACGTCGCTACATAACACACTTCACTTTTTATTGCATCTGGTAAAAATATATGTATTCATGTCCCACGTACGCACACAAGCTGAGGAAAGTGCATCCACCGACATTCTACGCATTTTGCTATATTTTGAAGGATATTGCATTTTCGTTTCAACTTTTCAAGACATTTTACCAAGCGATCCCAAGACAAAAAAACGCATCACTTTTCGGACTCTATCTTTCCGAAACGTGCTCTGCGTATGCATATCAAAATTGGCTTTCCTGGAAAATCATCCTCACAAAACACTTTCCTCTGTTCAATTAAGGACGTAACAAAACAGTAACAGACTCCTGAAAAATTCAGAATTCCTCTAACCCCATCCATACCTTGAAGTTTTACGTGTACAAAATGAAATTTCAAACAAAATTGCTTCATGTTTCTTTTTTCCCAAGTAATGTCTAGAAGTGTGATGCCTGTTAGAATAGAATACATGCACACTATCAACAAACTAAAAAACCTTTTGTTTAGTACGCTCAATTTTCAGTTTATGTTCTCTTCATAAATGTATGATGCAAGATACAAGTCTCAGGATAATAACAAAACTTTGTAGAACACTTTGGCGCATTGTCACGCAACTCTTCAAACGTAAAAAGGATTGTATCGTATATCCACATGATTTGACAGTGCCTTCTTTTATTGTATAATCCAAAGTGTATCGCATAAAACCACTTGTCTTCTAAACAAACTTCTATTTGAATATTGCAAATATACGCCATTTACAATTAGCCGATGATAATCTACGTACGTAGCCTACAGAATAGATTTTTATTGCATGCAAATTTCCACAAAGTGAAACTTGGAGATCTGACAACTGATTCCGACATTTGTTTAAAGCATAGTGAATTGTGGATGATGAGTGACAGATGTACATCATCTCGCACATTCTGAAATCAGAAGATTCCAACTTCATTTTGCATTGTAATCATACTTGAAAGGTGAAGCTGTGTAATAGACATTTTAAACACCACGAGTTGAACAAAGGTAGACATGAAGACAGGGTAGAATTCCTTTTACGCATAGTCAGCAAATCATCTGTCGAGGACTCAACATCATAAATTCTCCCAACATAGTAAAATTCAATATATGAGAAGTCCACGGTCAAAACAGAAATCCATTAAAATGAAGACGGTGTTTTTGTAAAAAGATGTACACTTTTAAGAAGACCCTTCCATCATATGACTCGACGAGTTGCACATCTTACCGATGTCATCCATATATATTTTACACTCATTTTTTATGTGAAAGTAATCAACGAAAATATAAAATGAACTTGGGCAAAGAATCGTAATAGAAACACGGTATTGCATCACAGACCAATTTTACTAACAGGCAATCTTAAGCAAATATGTAAAGTGAGCGTTTATCATACCAAAGAAACCGAAGAAGTCTGTTTACCAGCTATGGATCTGGTTGCAATTTACAATGTTTTGGAAACAAAGGTAAATCCATGTGCATGTTTTGTTTGAAACAAAACTGACTGATTTACGCTTTGTCCTTAGTCCTGATGTTTTTTAGTATGTCTGGTGAGTTTGTTTTGTAGTTCAATATCCTTTCCATCGTGGGAGGTTTCTTTTTCCTTTTGAATGAAAATGATTTTAATGGACATCTTGGAGTGTGCGTTTCCGTTTCTGAAAGATTGGGCTAGAAGAATAATTATTTTAAATTATAATATCATCATTTTCATCAAATGTAAAAAAACTGTTATTTTTTGAAAATTCACTGTTATTAAGTATTTACAACAACATGTTCTCATCATTGCTCAGCATATAATTCGTACCTGGCACTTGGAAGAGGTGAAAATACACAGGGAATACTAAGGATCATGCATACAATAGTACAACATAACACCTCTCTACATTTCCAGCTCTGTATATGAACAAACCTGGCTTATGTTACATGAGACGTCGGGTACGTAAATGGAAAAGAATTTAATACATGGTCCTATACGAAAAATTCTTCTTATAGGTTGTCTTACAAACAAGAATTCCAAAACTTCTGGTGATTGTTTAAGAAAAAAGCTCACGCGAAAGGCATATGTGCGCTCGTAAAACTAAATAAGATACAAATTCGGCACATCACAGAGTATTTTATTTCGCTTTCCCTAAGTGATAAATGGTTGTCACATACAGGAGAAAGGGGGAGGAAAATATGGTACGAAATAGAAAGACAGGATGAAGATGAGTTTTGCTATATACATTTGTTTGAAATATAAGACACCTGCAAATTTATGAAAAAGGCAGCCGGAATGGAGGAAAATGTCTTTTAAAACTTCTCTTGTATTTGAGTTTGGAAGATTTTCTAGGAATTCTTTGTAAGGTGACGGAATATTGTGCGCCTGGAATTGTACTGGATTACTTTTTCTACGTTGATAATAAATGGTGAAGCCTTTCTCGAAATAGAATAGCGTATTTCATTGCTTCCAAATGTGAAAGTAAAAGATGCACTTATCTGAATAAAACTTTACAGATGAAGAAAATATGATCCATGACATCTTCAATAATATCATCCCTATTTGCGCACTTGCATGTTGATAGTTGAGACGTACGAAGGAAAAAGTCACAATTTATGACTCCTTCTATTACACACAGGATTCATGTTCTCGAACAGCGTCAATGATAAATGTGCTAAGTACAGGGTGACACGTTCTTGTAGTGATACTAAAAGGAATCCCATAATCTTCGGAGTTGCTTTTTATTCAATTTCTATGAACTTATCTGTGACAAGATTTTCGGAATAAAATGTATTTCCATTATTGACTAGTTTTGGCTAAGAATCTATTCGCTTTTGGCCGAGCCCATATTTTGTAATGGTTGCCCGTATCACAATTTTTGGCAAATCGCGTTTCATACTCATGTTTTAACAAAATCATTCCCAATTTGGTATAGCAGCATCGCCAAGAGTATTTTGGATTGTATAATGTATGCCCATTTCGTTTATAATTTCAAGGTCTATTGTCAGCATTTTGATTCACGTCAGAATGACTGTACTACCATAGTATGTTTGTTTCATTATGCAAAATAGAAATAGCTCAAAATACTTCAACAAAAGCTTCCTTTTCCAAGAATTCATGGTTGTTTGGAGGAACAATAGTCGGACATGCTTTAGCTCTAAATATCATGCATGATGATGATATGATTTTCTATCGACCTAAAACCATTTGAGCATTACGATATTCGCATCATTGTACTACTGGCTCATAGCTTGTCTTCATACTCATTTTCTTTACACCAGATTGAGCATAAACATTATTTTATCACATTCTTCTGGCTACTGTCCACTGACCATCCACCCCATCCCATCAATTTTGCTCGCTCTTTATCTTGGGAATTTGCAATCTAAAAGAGAAGGAAAAAAATTTAATGCTGTAATGTGAAATGAAAGTCTTCGTTTTATTGTTACAACGTTTTCTACTCCCAAAATTTTCTTTAGATTGTAGCTCTGCGGGTTTGTTGTTTTCATGACTGTCCCTCATGCTCCATTATATTGCTTCTTGCTCGCTTCAAGTGTCTATATCCGTTTTTTTATTCATCTATTCGGAGTTGGATTGTGATGATGGTTTGGATGAGAAAATAGTTCAGTCGACCGTGAAGAGAAAAGAAAAGCGTTTTTTAACCTCATCGTATCATTTTACTGCTTAACTATATTTGGCTGACTCAGAACCCGAACCAGCTTTGTTTCTTTTATGCCATGAATGCAAAAGCATAAAAAGTTCCGATATGTAGGAGTGACTCTTTACACAAAACACTTGAATTGTGTATAAAATAATACAAGGTTCATGTCACACTGGAGGACAGCGAGAGAAAAGAATAGAATTGAAAATAAAGATCAAAACATGAAAAATACATTTGCAGTCAAGCAATCATAGTTGTACGTTTAGTATCAATAAGTCCTAACGGGCACGTTCAGGGAAAGGGTAGTATTGAAGTAAACGCAATTTTTCGTGCCTTGGAGTACGTAATTGCAGTCAAATCTGATGGAAAGTTTCTTAGTGAAACTCGGCTTCAAAGATGAAAAAGAATCATGCGGAATGGAATTCACCGCTTCGTTATTGACTTTTGGGTTTTTTTTTCTGGTACAAACTTTCAGTGCAAGTCATCCAAATAATACGGATACTCACAACTCATAAGGAAATGCATCATAAGAACACTTACCTAACGTTGCCGACAGGCTACAGTCAGGAAAAAAAAATGATACGTTGCCTTCAACTTTTCCCTGGGGTTTTCCACAAAAGAAGTACAAATAATGATGCAGTGAATACAAAACCTGAAGGATGTATTTTCTTTCTCGCAAACTTCACGATAGTAAACATCTTCCTTTCTTTTCAGTTTGCATATTATTGGTTTTGATTTGATTTCTCCTTTGAAACGACTTAGAAAATGGGGATGTTCGTATTAAATAAAAAATCGTGGAAAATATTTTACTGCAGAGACTTTAGAATTTTATCTTGCTTAAAAATTTATTTCACAATACCCCCGGCATAGATTACCATATCACTTTAAGTGTATTGAATGTGCATACGACGTACTTCCGGCTTTTTTCTCTGAGCAGACAGGAATGTAACGTAGTTTTTTTGCTGTGCATGCTTGAGACGAAACATGAAAAGAGAAAAAAAGGTTTTCTTTTCAGTTTATAATGAAAAACAACGAAAACATAATCTGTGAAGGAAAGTGTAAAAACGAGTGTGAATGAAAGAGACTATTCACCACACACTTTTTATACATTTTTCTTCAAAGTTTTCGTTTACTCTTCCAAGAAGAAAAAACTACTATCAAGTATTATGGCGAAGAGAGTTAGTAAATGGAAAACAAGATAAAAGTTTTGCTTTTCCTTTCCATGAGGGCGTTTTACTGTTCTCCAACGAAAATACAATTTCTGCTTTGAAATTTTCTTCCAAAAAAAAGTTTCGGGTTAACTATCAACTAATGTTGTGTAGCTGGAAGAAACGGACATGACCCATACCCGTAAAAAAGACAGACTCGCTCAAGCATTGAACTTCTTTCACCATAGAATATCCAGTGAAAAGAGAAGGAACACTGATGAAATCGCATGGTGGCGGCGGTTGAGTTTATAACTGACATTACCATGCAACATCCTCTCCCCCTTGGCAATTCCGTGTTTTTCATCCCTTCCCAATATATATTCTATTTTGGCTAAATAGTGTCGTTTTAAAAAGCATCGTGTATACTTTACGCAAACAATATCTCATGTCATTCAACGTCTTATCCGTTGCCTTTGAATAAAGTCTGGAATGATATGATACACAAATGCGTAGCAAAACACATGATGTAAGTGAGAAAGGAAGGAAAGAGAAAAGGAGAACAGAGGAAGAACATGCAGATCAGTTTTTTCACTCCGTTTTGTCTCGTTTTTTGTCGCGTCGTCATCATCTCCTCTATTTCTCTTCCAGTCTAAAATATTATCCACCTCGAGCTATAATAACATCGTGTAATGCATAGCTATTGATATTGCAACTGATGAACCGAATCGTCCTGTTATAAAAACGAATATAGCTGGAGCGAGGGTTCCATTACGCATTTATTTACATAGATTGGGACGTCATTCTGTCAGCAAGATGACAGGGAACATAGATAAAACGACCGTCAAGTTCCTTTTTATGACTCCATGATCACCTCCATATTATGGTACGGCTTAGTGGAAGAGTGTCGCCCTAAAAAAAATAGATGTGCCACATCTCCAGCATCTATTTTGCGTGCAATGCTGTGTAGTATTGACACAGTAACGGCTTAACAACTTGATAAGGCCACATTTTTTTCCTTTTTGAAAAGTATAGACAAGTGTGCTCTGTCGCACACGTTTCAATGTCATTGTACCTAAAGTAAACTCTTTAGTTTTTGAATATATTACGCCAAACGTGTAGCGACGGAAAGTAAGCAAATCTTAATCCTACACACCTATAATAATGATAATGATGATGCTACCAATGTGTTTTCTTCGGGAAACCGTCAAAAAAGTGACATTTGAAATAAATCTATGGGAGTTACACATTTCTCGACATTAAATGCAAAAAACATCGTTAGGTAATGTGATGGTTCCCATTCCAAACTGCAAATTATTGATGTTTTCTAAATGTTTCTTCCGTCCTCCTTTTCTTTATGAGATAAGTAGTTTCGTTTAGATCTTGTAATACGAAGTACATTATGTAAGGTGCATATAGTTCTAAACGTACTACATCCCAGACAATTTCAGGACAAACATTAAACAATTTTTATGGGGATCCACCTCCAAAGCCATCCGTGCTCCCTAACTGGAACATCATTACAATCGTCATTATTACCAAAAAGTAATAATAAAACTTTACTACACTNTCATTATTACCAAAAAGTAATAATAAAACAAACTTTACTACACTCAGACTAAATCTTGACAGACAGCTCGTAAGCTTCGGAAATTACTGGTATAATACGGATCCTACACGTTCACTCTGATTCATGTCTAGGTAAACTATTTTCATTCCATCATATGAGATCTGTAAGTCAATAAGAAAACTCATGCACATGTTGCGTATAATGACAAAATTGGAGTCACGTTGCGTTTTAGTTTTGCTTCGTCGAGTTTTAAAAAAATATGTCTACCAACTTAATTCAAAAAGTTTTAAAAGTATGCGTCTATGGGTAGAGAAGATGTATGCATCAATAACATAATAATGGTAATATTGTCTGCTTGATGGGACGAGGGAAGTACGGTTATTTGTAGAGAAATTATGATATTAAAGGATACTCACTTTCCCTACGTATTCCTGCTTTTTTGTTTGTAATAATAATAAAGTTATATATTATTATTAAACTTCATGAAAATGAGAACACGCAGAGGAGATTCAACAAGCTGAGTAGACGAACCTATGTAAGGGCTTAAAAAGGAGTAAAAAAGAAGATACTTTATTATACGCTTCCAACTTGGGAGATTCAGAAAAAAGGTTCATAAGAAGAGAGGCATTTTTAGAAGATGATGATGAGTAAGAGATGAAGCAACAAAAGGAGGAATAGGAAATTTAGTAATGGTGTATCCAACTTGGGAGATTCAGAAAAAAGGTTCATAAGAAGAGAGGCATTTTTAGAAGATGATGATGAGTAAGAGATGAAGCAACAAAAGGAGGAATAGGAAATTTTGTAATGGTGTTGTCCAAGTGGTTGAAATGACGAGAAAAGGAAACTACTGATCGTAATGGGAATCAGTGTGCAGTAAATGTATCTCAATACTTGCCTGGCTCTTCTTGAGAAAGTACCTCTTTGCCGGAGGAGTCATTTTTTGATGGAAATATGTTCAGGATCTTCTCATTTTGATGACAGTTGATGGGTATAAGGATGATGGGTTCATCAAGAAGCTCTTCCAACAAAGGTTGAAGATCATGATAGTAATGATTACTGTTTTCGTTGGCTTTTCAACAAGGATATGTGCATAGTTCCTTAATTTGGAGTCATATGCATGTTGTCATGGAAGAATTCATTGGAAAATTCGTATTATACACGTTATTATCTGTGAATACTTTTGTATGTGGGTGGGGAAATTAATTTATTAGTTTTAGTGAGCATAGAAAAATCGCTTTGTTGTCGTGTATGGGTATGCTATAATTGAAGGCGTTTGTCTCTGCTATCTATGTATATCCCACATGCATATATTCCTATGTGCTATGTATTCATGACGGTGGCATAATAATTTAAATTCCAGTGTATGACCAAATGCTCGTGATGACCCCATAGTCATAACTTCATTAAAATGTGCGTAAATGCTGTCAACATTTGGAAAACGATCATTGAGCAGTTAAGCCCAATAGAGTCCCAACTGGGCAAAAATTACAGTGGACTTCACTGGGTCAAACTATTAATAGGTTTTTTCGATTAAGTCTGCGTGATATGACCATTCATTTGTTCTAAACTAGTAACCAATAATAACAATGATGTGTGATTTGATACCACCTCTAGCTGGAAGAAATACCTATGCATGAAAATCACATTTCGTAGAATGCTTTGTGGCACAATTTGGGCTTGTAAATAGCTGATAGGTTGTAAAAACTGAAGTGATTTGTGATTTACATGGCAACAACTCCTTTGGTTCGTTAAGTTCTGTTACAACAGTGGCTAGGGAAGAAGTAGCCCATTTGGTGGTTTTGGGTACCCTGTGTGAGCTAACAAACTTTTCTAGGTAGTTTTTGTGTCGTAATTTTGTAAAGAAACCTATATTTAGTAGAATCATTAACAGTGTAGGGCTCACTTATAGTGCGTAATGTTAATATAATAATGTTACGACCATAAACTAGTCACTGTTTATCTGTTATATTCCTATTAATACAGACATCAAGGAAACAGAACAAATTATAACGACTATGGCGCAAGTTACAACATTGAGTATGAACTACGTGTAACGGGAGATTAGTCAGTCACTCCGCGAGCCAATTTAGTTCATCAGCAGACCAGGAATGTATATTACTCTTGCATGTATGTGTCCAGGAAAGCCGTCGTCTTCCTGTGGCTCATGGTGATGATGTGTAGTGAGTGACTGCAAAGTTTTCTGGGCGGGTCGTCTATTATTCTCTCTCTGTTGGCAGTATCTTGATTTAACTTCTTTCCAAATGGCTGTGTACCTTGTAAATGGCACGTTTGATGACCATCGGGAAGGGAAATTATCATGTTTCTGCGTTCCTTCATCACATGAGTTGCTTATACGTTTCATATAATCATTTTATAGAGCATTTAACAAACCTGTGTAGACTCTCTCCAGAGTATGAATAGCATAAATTTTCTCCTGTCATGAATACCTATCTTATTACAAGAAAATTTGGAATGATGATAATGTTGATGAGGTACATAAAGCACGTAATAAATAGACACTGGAGGGCAATTTTTGCCAAGTCAGACCACGGAAGGCGATTTACGGTTCCACCTTACAATAAGTGGATCAACGAAAAGGTCTACGTCTTTACTACCACTAAACGCCCGACTAAACGGGAAAGATTTGTGTGTAATCATCTCTTATCACTTGATTGCATTTTAGGTGTGCATACACAGTAGACAAGCTAATAACATTTTCTTTATATCTATAACGTAAAATATCTTTCTATTTTTACAGGAAAACTAATAACAAATATGGACCAAACACAAGCAATATGGTGAGATTTCAAATGGTCGCATCATGACAGCTAATCAGTTGGTCGTATTTGTTACCTAGCAATAAATGTCGTTTTGACATAAAACGCTCCACATGAAGTTGGTATTGTGTAAAATTGTATTCCGTTGCAATTTCAAAGTTTCTAAGAGTCTTTTTTACTGCTTTTTACCTTCATTGATCATTATAGTAGTTAGTTTGTGACGAAAACAGTCATCAGTATTATGTACATTGTGATATGTCTTACCAATTTGCAGCTGTGGTCGTATGATCCAATGCACGTTTTAAGATTCGACGAAGTTCCACATTCCCGTATATAATAAAAACTAGTTCGAAAATAATTATTTATTCCCTGCTGTATAATTAAATCAAGAGCTACTCTAAACTGCTGACCATTTTGCGTAAAAATCTCCACGGTAAGTAGGGCATCCTTAGGTACTTCTCCTATGTTTAGTATAAAAATGAAGACGTCAAATGTTGACTGGACTGACTCGGACTCACACAGACGGACAGATTGCTACAAAAATATTATGATATCTTTATTACTTACGTATCGTTTTGTTTATCAGTCAGAATAACAATTTCCACGATTAGGTCACGAGGATTTAACATGCAAAGGAAGACTGACAGGGATTCTGATTTTTTAAGTACCCCACGAAGTACGGCAGGCAGATGTCTTTCAAAATAGACTCCAACCAAACTATTTTCGTATTGGGTAAAATTTCATATTTTTTACTTTAAAAAAATATGTGGGTGTTCACGTCTCATTGACGTGTTACGAGGAAAAATTACATCACGGAGTGACATTCCGCTGA